>JAMKCH010021096.1:0-21771 GCA_023653785.1 Ophioderma brevispina
AGTGCTGCTTTAAAAGACCGTAACCTCTAATAAACGCCCCTGTTCTAATAAACGCCCCTGCTGTTTTTGTGATGAAAAGAATGAAAAGAAAAACCTCCAATAAATGCCCCCCCCCCCAAAAAAAAGTACATGTATGATACATACTAGTGATGACAGTCCTGACTCATGCCCGTGATCGCAGCACTCACATGGTCTGTAACACGGCAAAACTTGCGCTGGGAGAATTGCTCTCGTTGCATTAATACTGCAGTTTAGCAATGATACCAAATGCTAGTTGCAAAAAAAGTATATTTTATCTAAAACTATATGCAGATTTGTAAAAAAAATATTTTTGTTTTTTAAATGATTTATATTGCAGCCGCAATCATCGTTTCAAAACACGCTACCCTCAACAATTGTTGCTGAATTGACCCCGCTGCACAAACGATATTTCAGGGTTCGCGTGAGGGCAGTTGGGATGGTAATGTTCTGAGAAACGCTCTCAATCTTATGTTTTCGCAAAATTGAAAAAAAATAGCGTTTTCAGCAGTATTTCCAGATTTTGTGAAATTGAAATTTATAGCATTTTTTTCCGAGAATGTTGGTTGATTTTTCAGGACTTCACCCCCCCGAGATTGGCAGATGACAGTGTTTAGACGGATCTTTATGTCTATTTTCTAATGATACCAAACACACAGGAAGGGCAGAGTCTTTTCGCACCAATTCTGAACTACAGCAGGGAAAAATCAAAATTTGTTGGTTTTTTCTTAAAAAATAAGTGCACAATAACAGTGACGTAACAGTAACAGTGGAATGTTTTAGTGTGGCGTGATACTCCAAGCCAGCTGGAGGACTAAGAAGTACCTTGCAAACTTACTTCAGCTACCACAAAGAAGCTTAGGGATCGGCTGAAAAACTCATTTAAAGGTAAATATTTCATTCTGAAAAAATCACCCCGAATAAATGCCCCCCCCCTTTTATAGAAAATGCACCGCCCCCGGGGCTTTTATTATTAGGAGATATACGGTATTAAGAAGGTTAGTTCTGTGCATTTTTGAAAAAAAAAAAAAAAAGCAGACTGTTTCTAGACCGCATTCTCATATTTTTCAGTCATATTCCCAGATACTGTCATATTCCCAGATAACTGACAGGATATTTACACAATTTTGTCCAGTGGCCACATCCAAGTTGTTTGAAGTTATTTTTTGTTTTGTTTTTGTCGGGGTGGGGATGATCTGCCTTTACATTACCACCTACTAGCTCACTCTTAAAACCTATAAATTAAGTACAAAACCACTCCCTTCCTCCCGCCTGAATGCAATGAGGAAAAGGTACCTACTGCCCCCTATGTACAAATAAAAGCTTTAAAGTGACAGGAGGAGTTTTTTAGGATATGAATTTCTCTCAAATTTCACTGGATCGGTTGTTGTAGACCACCTACCGAGAACGTTGGAAGGTTTAATGGACAAACATGTGCAAAAGAAAACCGCAAAACCTTGTTTTAAAACTGACTGCGATCAAAATCGTTCCCATAGAAAACCATGCTTTGACTTTCTATATGCACTACAGAAAGTACTAAATCATAATCTTATTACATAAAGACGCGTATTCGGCTTATTTACTGATAGGTGTGATCTAATACATGGTAAGCAGTTCCAAAGATGTAAAAAACCTAGGTTTGAGAAAAATTGGTGGGCGCTTCTGTTCTGGAAATCTCCTCAGTCTCTTTAAGGAAAAGGTTTTTTTTTTTTTTTTAATATTATATGTAAAATTTCAAATGAAAAGAAAACTAAACTTGAATGAAGGAAAAAAAGTTACATGTGTCAGTGCTAGTCAAACTTTTAAGAGAACTAATGCACCATGCTCAATGAGTCATGATGTGTTAAGAAAACAAATTTTTGCATACAAGGAATTTTAAAGGGGGATGGCCCCCCGATTAGGATATGAGTTTCATCTTGATAGATTGCCTTCACATACAAAAGACAATCTGTTAAAGTTTCGGGCCGATATTTCAACCCGGTTTTGATGCGAGGCTAAAAACTGATTTTGTAAGACCAATAGAATACTGTGTAAAATTAATATATTGGTCGACCAAATGGGTCACCTTTTCGTTCATAACTTCCAAACCAAACTCCTTTGTCTAAGATTCATAGTGGTAAATGAGAAAAAAGTTAGCTTTCTTCTGATAAAAAAATGTTGCCACTCCGGTAAAATTGGGGCTTCTGGGGACGAGGCTAATTAAACCGATCGGGCCAAGACCTTTAATTCATGTTGTTGGTGTTATTTACATTGTCATTCATTTGGTGAGATTAAATAATACGGTGTCCTCTTTAGGCCCCCAAAAAATTTTGTTAACCCCCATGTGTGCATAATTTTAAGAAATCACAAGCCATGATCGGTTTAGAACAAATGGGGAAAAAGGGAAAATACTTAAGAAGGGTATGTCAGAAAGGTTTTTAGGACTATTGGATGAAAATAAAACAACGTTTTGAATTCCTGAAACTAACAATGGCATGAATCTAAATTGATAATGTTAGCTCTACATGTTCATTGCACTGTTCAGCATCTTCGCAGTAAAAAAAAAATATATACACACAAAAAATACCGATACAGATTGTGAAGTTCATCCATGCTAAGTCATCCAGTATGATCAACTGTCATGCACATTATTCTAGAGACAACGATGGTGGCCAAAAGAACAAATCGGCAAAATTACACAGCCAGTCAGTTGCCCAATGTTCTGCACGTTTCTATGTGGTAGATAAACTGATGAACCTAGTGGTGGTTTGTGTTGTCACATATAATCCTGGTGTTTGGTTATTACCATTTTAGAATGTGTGGCATGGATTCAATGCGGATGGATGTTATACTCTGATCAATCTCAAGTTTAAAACGCACACGCCGCGCGGACCTTTCAATGCAGCATTGTATGCATGCGACATAAAGGCGGCACGATCGAAACGCTAAAGCGAATGCAGGGTTCGTGTCATGGCATCACCCTCAAACTGAGGACCGAACGAAGTATAGTTATATGGTGTTGGCCACCTGTAGGCATTAATTCAATTTTAGAACTAGTCACTAGTCAGCAAACTTAGGCCTATAAAATGATGTTTTATTGGTGTACCTGACACGATTACCACCCTCTAAAATTAGGCCCAAGCAAACTTTTTTTACGGAAAAACAAAATATGCACATGCAGATGGTGCACCTCACCAACTAGGAACTATAAACCTATTACAAAAACATTTTAGGTACTTGATCTATCAGTACTGAAGTGGAATAATAACAATATCAAAATTTTATCAAACAAAATAAGCAATACTGCAATAACAATATGAAGCCATGCAATTGCAATCAGATCGATAGAATAACTATGAGCATACCGCGAAACCTAACAGCTGTAATCATGTCACCTTGTGGGTTTGAAAACAGGTATGTGTAAGCGTGAATTTGAACCACTTGCGCCACACTAAAGAAAAAAACAACAAAATCATAATTTAAAGGGACCAACCAAATTTCTGAGGGATAAAATTCTCTAAGATTTAAACTTTGTGGTGAAGAATAGAGATTAACCGACAGGTTCTCTGCCGATCCGAGCCCGCTCTTTTGTCGTTTCGGCCGATCCACCGATCCGATCCGATGTTTTGTCTATATGTTAAACATCGACCAACCTAGTGAGGATTAGTAGGAGTTGCACTGGTGGTTCAACTTTTTAAACTTAGGAATTGGGGACGATGATTATAGTTAATAAATCTGTGTGGTCCACATTGCTACAAGTTCGATGAGGTATTTTGAGGAAAAGGTATCTTTTACTTACCAGAATGGGATGTAAAATATAAAGTACCGTCCAATCAATAAGCGGCATTGTAAATTCCCGCACAACAAAACTCCTGTCCTGAGTTCATCAGAATATCAGACAATCAGGATCATTTTAAAATTGAAGATTTCTATTATTATTATTGCATTCAAAATGATGGCGCTTAAGTGTTAATAAATCCAAAACTTTTGTTAAATTATACCGTGTCGATCGACCGTCCTTCACGTGCCGTCCATCCCAGGTCAGGCCGTCACAATATGCATAATTATGACTGAGCAATGGTCATAAGAACATGTGCGTGTACGGCTCTATATTACTGCAGTTTACATTGCGGTAAAATGGTCGAAAAATATTTAGAAAATTCTGTTTCGCAAGAACAATTACAAATCAGAATTGTATCCCATTTAATCTTGTTATTATTTTTATGAGTTTCCCGTCATTCTTGTAAAATATTTTTGGCGCCGTAAGTATACTCCCCCCCAATCAATCTCATGACGTAAATGGGATTCCCGGGAAAACGAGTGTCTTAGAGTCAACAAGGACAGCGGGGGGTTGCCAGAGACATAGCGATTGCATGAGCTGACCTGTACCTCGCGCCTCGCAAGGGCTGAGAATATCATTGACCCCCCCCCCCCACGTGCTGATGATGATCACCATTTTCTTTTAGTTTCATAAGAAGTTGTCAATGAGAGGCAGGTTGTGAGTATGAGTAGCTAGCGCACATGGACTTTGTGGATTAGCGTTATTAATGTTCTACGCAATTGTATCATCTAACCACAGGTCCACAACGCGCGGCTTCAGTTTGGCTCGGTGTATCAAAAACTACGGCGGTTCGGAAAATATGAGCTGCAATTACTCAGCCTAATACGTAGCATACTAGCATTGTGCGTGAAAATGTTTGGTGCTCGTGAGAGCCCACAGAGCTAAAAACTACCGATTAAGAAATGTTTAATTTTCTCAGTGCCATGGTTCCATGGTGACACCTAGTTGAGGGATGTTCTC
This sequence comes from Ophioderma brevispina, assembly GCA_023653785.1. Taxonomy (NCBI): domain Eukaryota; kingdom Metazoa; phylum Echinodermata; class Ophiuroidea; order Amphilepidida; family Ophiodermatidae; genus Ophioderma; species Ophioderma brevispina. Next base: position 4,799 of record JAMKCH010021096.1, read on the forward strand.
GTATTTAATCAAAATTCGCCCCTCTCTGATGACCCAAAAACATCCATACAAGATATCCTATGATTTTTAGATGTAGTTCATTACCCCTTCTCTAGATCTAGGCTGTCTAACGTTTAGTCTCTCACGCAGTATCAATGAATTAGATATTTTTTACAGGTCTGTGACACAGATACATCGTGGGAAATACTTTCCGTACCGCCGTTTAAATCAAAACAAACTTCTGCTGATCCCCTTTTTCTTCAAGACTTACAACAATGAGGAAAGGAAGAGATGAGTAGCACCACGTGAGCTTGGTAAAGCTATACAGGTGGGTTGACAACAATCTTATTATTAAATGTTATGTTCTATGCAAAATAGTACTGAGAATTCATTTGCAGCACCGCCCATGTTGACAAAACAACTTAGTCTCTTCTACGTATTTATTATGACACTGTTGATGCTGTACAAAAAAACAGCCATGCAAGTGAAAAGAACCTAAAAAAATACGTAACGAAGAGTTGGAAAAGGGCATAGTTTCGGCCGTATTCTGGACTCTGCTTCTAAGATTTTCATTGAAAGCTTTGAACTTGAAGCACAAAAGATACAAAACATATAATAAAAACATTAAAGCAGATAATTTCTCAGTTCCTTACAAAACGACTGAGTTTTCCGTTGGAGAGCAGAGAGGTCATGCGCCTGTCATGCGTTTAACTTAGACAGAGACAATAACAGTTGCAGTATAGCTGAATTGGGAACCGCCTGTGGTTGAAGTTAAGATCGTGATAGTATTATATGTAAGAAGCTCAAGCCTTAAGTTTTCTCAGGTAGGCTAAGAGTTCATAATTGAGATGATAGCTAATACTACATATAAAATCAGTTTGAGACTCGTGTTCCAACTTAAAAACTGGTAAATACCCATTATACTTCTGTCCCTCTCTTCCATAAAATCAATATATCGGTTGAGGATCGGCAAGCGCGCGGACATATTTTTGCCGATCCGATCTTTTGCGATTAGCCAAATCGGCCGCGATCCGAGGTCCGATACAAATATGTGTTAATCTCTATTGAAGAACATCTATTGAGACAAATTTCGAAGGTGTATGGGACAAACAAGCAGAAAAGAAAACAAAAGCCTAGCTTTGAACTTGTTGCTGTCCTAATCAATTATCCCTACAGAGAAGCATGCTTGGATCTTCTGTCTTGCATGATACGGGAAAATAACCCCATCTTTTGATTACCTAAAGACTGCCATTTTGTGGCTATGAACTTCAGGTTTGGATTCATAAGTTGATAAGGTCAAGTTCAAAGTTATTCAGCCATAAACTATCGTATCGTGACAGAAATATTGTAATACAGTTATAATTATAGGTTAATAACTGCGAATTACTTCTTGCAAGGGAAAAATGGGACAAATCAATGCACGACGCACTAGATTTTGATGCGTCTAATGCAAGAGTTCCGCAGGAGCGTGTGCATTGGAAAGCATCAAAATTCAGTGCAAGTGCATTGATTTTGTTCCCATTTTTCGAGCAAATGTAAATGCTGCAGTTATTAACCAATTTCATAAACGACCAGAAAACAGACAAATTTTTACCTTAATTAGGAATAAACAGTGGTTTTAAAACTATAATTTATCATAAGAGATTAAAAACAAATTACCACTGAGAAAAATAAATCGTCCGCTGACGCGTTCGCGTTCGAAAGAACATTACACAGTTACGCGGAGTGCAAATTAGACATTTTCAATTCACTAGCGCTCTTCGCGTTTTTGTTAAACGGCTTCAATGATTTGCTGCTGTATTTGCGTAAGTATGCAGAGTGTATGAATATATAATAATACATAAAGTCTCAATGAAGACTGCTAAGATGAACTGGTGAGGTATATGAGATGATATGCTAGGACCGAAAGGGACAACCCGATCGGGCTTATGGTTATTGCTGGCCCTGTAATACCATACAAGTGTAAAATTACTCAATATTATCCATATGATTACAACACAGCTGTTGAAAGTGACAAAAACGAGAATAAAACAAAAAAATTCAACGGCGACCAAATTCCTGACGACCAAGTTGGAGCACCTGTGCCTCCAACTACATTCTGTGAAAATCTGATGAAATTCACGAGGCAAAATATGATTTTCATCAAAATCTAGTTATACACGGGCTTATATGGTGATTAGAGAATAAAGTGGGCGCATACAACATACAAATCAGACTCCTATAGGCCCTACATGGACAAGATTCCGCATATGGAATTTCTGCATTTTGCGGAGGGTAAATAGGTCGTTTATGTCCCTACTTATAACAGTTATCAAATTGTGTCGCAATTGCTAAATCGCTCTAAAAATAAGAGACAATTTGCACGGGTCAAACAGCCTGATGGACAAGTGTTATCAAAGACAGAATATTACATAGGTTAACTAACATACAAAAAAAAGGACCAACAAACTAAAACAAACAATATATCCTAAGCTAAACAAACACTTAAAAGGAATACGGGATCAGGAATTTGGACAAGAAGGAGAGACTCTTCAACATGTCTTGCTTGAGGGTTTGTAAATATTAATAATGATTAGCAGAGATGTAGAGGGAAGAAAATGTAAGGAATAGAGATGAAATGTGATGAAGAAAAGGTGAGAGAAAAAAGGGAATTGGGGAGAGATTAAAGAATTGTAATGGTTGATGAAAAGTTTTTCAGTTGAGCTTTAAAAGTATTTTGTTTGTATTTGTTGTGATGTATTTGGAAGATCATTACAAATTTTGCGCCGTGTGATATGAATAAAGTGCTTTCAGAGGAAGATTTTTTTTTTGGGGGGGGGGGAAGATGAAAGTTTATCGGCTTGTTCTGGTGTTTTAGCTGTGGATTTGTCTGTTTGTGGTAAAGTAATGTGAAAAGGTTCGGAGGTAGGGTAAATGATGTTGTGATAGTTCAACATGAAGATGCGCTCTGTTTGGAAGTTGTGAGGTGCTCTAATTTAAGCGTTTGCAGTGAGTGAAATAATGGCAAGTGTGAGTCTGGGGGGGTGGTGATGTTGTGGATAGTGCAGATTTTTATGCCCATTGCTGTTGAATTGAGTTGGTATGAGTCGTGATGATGGGGATTTTTAGTTTGGCGGCCCAGATGATGTTACAGTAGCTAAGGTATGGAGAACCCCCCCCCCCCCCCCCCCCCCCCCATAGTCTGTTGTATAGTGATTTTAAAGTGTAGTATGTAAGCAGTTCTTAATATAAAAAAATTAGGGTGCATTTTTTTTGGAAATGTCCTCATCACTCTTAATGATTTGAAAAATGTTTAGTGTCCTTTGACTGTGATCATGCTCCATGTCTTTTAAGGGTTATTTCTGTGTTGTTATAAAAAGTTATCTGTGCAATAATATAAATAAAAACAAGTTTTTGAAATGAGCTAAGTGGGACATTTGGCAACCCACACAGTAAGGACTTGCCCCACCACTATCTAAATACCCAAGTTTTCAAATAAAACAAGTCATTGAAATTCAGGCATAACAATGAGCCCCAACAGCTGTAGTGGTGTACTGTGGGTGGGAATCGAACCCTAATACCCATTTAGAATACCAAAAACCAAATTAGATTGTAATAATTTGAAACATGACTAGCTGTCCTCTTGCGTGTGATCTACTCATGTTGTTTCTAAGAAGTCTTCACAGAATCTTGGAAACTGATTGGTTGAAGGCCTGTGTCTGTTAAAGGTTTACCTTAGTTTTTTTGTGTCGTATGCAAGATTGCAGAAGGGCACACATGGAGTACTCTGTCGTATATCTGTGTAATCGTGTGTGTGTGTGTCTGTGGTCAAAATGTTAACCCTAATAAATGGATTGCATGTCGTATAAGTTCCATAAGGGCTACGCTGATGTAACTTGGTGAAAGGAGGGTGCGGGTGGGGGGTGACATGTTGGTGACCTAATGTGACCTTGGTGGCCTTAATGACCTCATGTGACCTTTGGCCCCATTCACAACCGTGATGGCAGATGACGCTACGGTACGGGACCGCAATGTATTTTAAAAATTTTTTATTGTATTTCAATAGAAACAATATCAAAGAGTGAAGAGTGCATTGATGCTAAACTGAGGAATGAGTAGTGCTTTCCCCAGCACCCACCTTTTACCTGGGTCTTTGAAGTTATCCTTGTGTCATCTACAGGACATTTCTAATTCAGTAGGCGGGGTTGAGTAAGCAAACAGCAATATAATCGGGTGTTGCCTAAGTTATATGAGACGAATTAGATAGGGCGTCTCCGCGCAAGGTTACGCGCGGTTATAAGGTGCGCAGTGCACATGTAGTAGGGTGGGTTAATTTTTTACAGCGGGGGAATATTCTGTTTTTAAAATTAATATATTGAAATAAAACTATTTCTGGTGATTAAAACAATCCAACTAAAGTAAGAATGAGAATAAAAGATAGGATTTGTGTTTGCCTAATCTAATATCGTGTCATATTGGATGAGCAGTTCCAAGATTTATCGAAGTGGATACCGGCTGCGCGGGCATCCACTACTCAAAATAGGCTGCCCATCCAATATGACACGATATTAGATAGGCACACAACCAACAACTCCTATTCTTCTAATTCTCTAAATGAATACCAATACAGAAGCTTGTACTAAATAGAGAAATCTTTATTCACTGGAGAAACCTCTATGGCCAGGGGCGCACATTTGTGTAGCAAAATCAACTCTTTGGTATATCAATGCAGAAATCACTACAGTGCAAAATACACTCAATAATAATGAAGAACAAAGAATTTGGACGTGAAAATCTTAATTTGGTTAAAAAACAGTTTGGCTCCAAATTTGGGCCTTGGTATAAGAATGGGGTACTTTCGGTGAAAAAATTGATATAGATAAGGATGCCACACGGTACTTTTGAGACATGTCACATGTACCCATTCAATAAACTGGCATTACCCCAAGGTTTTGGACTTGAGCCAAGCCTTTGCAAGCTCTACATATGGTAGACACTCAAAAGATTCAAGAAATGATCCAGCGCAAGAATATAATCATCATGTTTCATGTGAGTCTAATGATAACAAAAATGGCTATTTTGTATCATTAGAATCAGCATGAAACATGAGTGATTATATCTGCTTTGGATCAGTTTCTGGATCTTTGAGTGTCTACCATATGTAGATTTCAAAGCTTGGCCTAAAAGTCCAATAACCTTGGGGTAATGCCAAGTTAATTAGCATGGGGACATGGTGACATGTATCAAGATAGTACAGTGTGGCATCCTATCTATATCAATTTTTGCACCGAAGTACCCATTCTTATACCAAGGCCCAAATTTTGAGCCAAACTATACCAAAATTAAGAATTTTCACGTCAAATCTTGTTTTCTTAGTATTTTAGTGTATTTTGCACGTAGTGATTTCTGCATTTGATATACCAAGAGTTGATTTTGACTACACAAAATGTGCAGCACATGGCAATGAGGTTTCTCCAGTGAATAAAGATTTCTCTATTTAGTACAAGCTTCTGTATTGGTTATCATTAGAGAAAAAAGATAGGATTGTTGCTTGCCTATCTAAATCGTGTCATATTGGATGGGCAGTTAAATATTTGAGTAGTGGATGCCGGCGCAGCCGAGTGGTATCACTCGATTAAAAAATAGTGGGACTGCCCATCCAATATGACACGAATAGATAGGCAAAACAAATCCTATCTTTATTCTCATTCTTATTGTAGGTTTGGTGTTTTAATCACCGAAAATAGTTTTATTCAATAATATTAGTTAAAAAACAAAACATATTCCCGCTGTTTGTTAAAAAAGAAAAACCCCGTACTAAAGGCGTGCACTGCGCAACCTTATATACGCGCGCGTAAACACGTGCGCGACGACGCCACATGTAAAATGTCTCATATACATTAGGCGAACACCGATGATATTGTGTGTTGCTTACTAAACCCCGCCTACGGAATAAAGATGTCTGTAGATGACACAATAGGCTAACTTCAATAGAACCATGGTAAAAAGTGCGTGCTGGGGGAAAGCACTACGCATTCCGTTCAGTAGGCATCAAATGCACATCTTAACTCATTTGATATTGTTTCTATGAAATACAATAAAAAATTTGTAAAATACATGCGGTCCCCGGACCAGTGAGGTCATGCCATCACGGTTGTGAATGGGGCCAAAGTTGACATGAGGTCACCATGGGTACATGAGGTCACCAACATGTCACCCCACCCGCCCACCCCTTTCCACCAAGTTAAACATCGTAGCCCTTATGCGAAACTCGTACGGCATGCAATTTATGAAGGGTTAACATTTTGACCACAGGACACAGAACAACACACAGATACACAGATATACGACCAGAGTCACCCTGTGCCTTATGCAATCGGAAGACGACACAAAAAAACTAAGGTAAACCTTTAACAGACACAAGGCCTTCAACCAGCAGTTTCCAAGATTCTGAAGAGCTTGCTTAGAACAAAACATGAGTAAGACACAGCAAGAGAGACACTTAGTCATGTTTCAAATTATACAATCTAATTGGGTGTTTGTATTCCTCATGGGTATAGGGTTTCTATTCCACACCTACAAGTACACCAACTACAGCTGTTGGCCATTTGTATGCTGATTTTCAAAGACTTTTTATTTGAAATTGGTATAGATAGCAATGTTGGGCAAGTCCTTACTGGGTGGGTCCAAATGGCCAATAAGCTCATTCAAAACTTGTTTAGGATAATACAAACTTCTTAAGGTAAAAATTCACAGAAAGAAGCCCTTAGAAAAGAAATGAGCATGATCACAGTAAAAGGACACTTAACATTTTAATCATTGAAAGAGAGATGAGCGAATTCCAAAAAAATGCACCCTAATTTTTTAATTAAGAATGCTTACAGACTACACTTTAAAATCACTATCCAACCGACTAGTTTCCCTTACCTTAAGCTACTGAACATCATCTGGGCCTCCAACGATCTTAAGACTCACCAAACTAAAATATCACACAGAAAGGGGCCATTCGCACTATCACCAACTCAACCCCCAGAACTCACACTTTGCCATATTTCATCACTGAAAAACACTTAAATTAGAGCACATCAACCAACTTCAAACAGCACTTTCATGTTTGACATCACAACAATCATTACCTCCCGAACTTCAGCAATTACTTACCACAAACAGACAAACCACAGCTATAACACCAGACCAGCCGATTAAATTTAATCTTTTCCCCCCCCCCCAAAAAAAAAACTTCCTCTGAAAAGCACTTTATTCGGTATCACGGCGCAAAAATTTTGGAATATTCCAGAAACATTCAACACAACACAATACCAACAAACAAAAATACGTTTTAAAGCCAACTGAAACAAACTTTTCTCAGCAGTACAATTCTTTTTAAATCTCTCCCAAGTCCTTATTTCTCCAACTTTTCTCATCTATTTCTATCTCTTTCGACATTTCTTCACCTCACCATCTCTGGAACTCCCTCATTATGAAATAGTATTACAAGAACTCAGCAGACATGGTGAAGAGTCTCTCCTTCTTGTCCAAATTCCGGTATCCCGTATTCCCGTTAAGGTTTGTTTAGCTTAGAATATGTTTTTTTAGTTTGGTGTCTATGTTTTTGTTTATGTATATTTACCTATGTAATATTCTCTTTGATACACTTGCACAGCTGTTGACCCCGCTGCCAATTGTATCTTATTTTTAGGAGCGATTTAAGCAATGGCGAACAATTTTGCTAACTGTTATAAGGTAGGGACATAAACGTACTATTACCTCCGCAAAATCAGAAATATCAATGCGGAAATCTGCCTGTAGGCCTATAGGGGTCTGATTTGTAGTGTAGCGACCCACTGTATTCTTAATCCCATCTAAGCCGTTGTTTATATAACTAGATTTTGATGAAAAAGCATATTTTGCTGCCGGTGAAGTTTCATCATGATTTTCACAGAATGTAGTGGAGGCACAGGTGCTCAACTTTGGTCGTCAGGAATGTGTCGCCGTTGATATGTTTGTTTATCTCGTTTTGTCACTTCAAACAGCGTGTTGTATCATAATTATAATATTGAGTATATTTTATGGTATGTATGTACAGGGCAGCAATAACCATAAGACCTATCGGGTTGTCCATTGCTGGTACTAGATATCATTCAGTATACCTCACCAGTTCATCTAGCAGTCTTCAATTGATACTTATGTATTATATATTAAATCATACACTCTGGGGGGTGATTACGCATATAGAGCAGGAAATCAGTGAAGTTGTTAACAAATACGCGAATGTAGCGCGAGTGGATTGAAAATGGCTAATTGCACTCCGCGTACTGTTGTAAGTGCTTTCGAACGGAACGCGGTCCGGCAGGACTGAATTTATTCTCAGTGGGGAGTTAGATTGTTTTTAATTCTCTAGAACTAAATTATTTATGTTAAAACCACTGTTTATTCCTCCATAATTAAGGTAAAAATTTGTTCTGTTTCATGCGTGTATGAATTAGGGTAATAAATTCCGCATTTACTTTTGTCGAAAGAAAAATGGGAAAACAATGCCATTTGCACCTGACTTTGTGATGCTTGTCCAATGCACACGCTCCTGCGGAGTCTTGAATTAGAGCTCAAAAATCTCAGTGCGCTGCTGCATTGAGTTGTCCCATTTTTTCTTGCCCCAAGAAGTAAATGCGCAGTTATTAACCCATAATTGATTACTGTATTACAATTTCTGGCACGTAGATATATGTATGACGAATAAATTTGAACGTGAACTATCACTTTATGAAATCACCACCTGAAGTGAATTAGCCCCAAACCCAAAATGCCAGTCTTTATGTAATCAAAAAGATGGGTATTTCCCATCATGCATGATTAGAAGATCCAAGCAGCTTCTCTGGACGAGGATAATGAATAGGACAGCAGGCAAGTTCAAAGCTTATGGCTTATTGTTGCTTTCTGCTTGTTTTGTCCATACACCTTCCAATTTTCTAAGAAGATGTTGCTCAATAGAGATTAACCGAATTTGTATTGGACATCGGATCGGCGGCCGATTTGGCTAAATCGGCAATCAAAAGATCGGACGGTCTAAAAACTATGTACGAGCTTGGGGCCGATCCTCAATCCGTATATTGAATGAAAGAAAGGCGACAAAGATAATGGGGATTTTTACAGTTTAAGTTTGGAAAACACGAGTACTCAAACGGATTTTACTATTTGTATTTAGCTTCACTTAAATATAACTCTTAGCCGACATGAGAAAACTTAAGGCGAATGAGCTACTTACACATAGAATACTATCACGATTCAACTTCAACCAAGGCGGTTCCAAATGTTTCAGCATACTGCACAACTGTTTGGTCGTCTAAGTTACAGCATGAAATCAGGCGCCAGACCTCCTGACCTCTCCAACGGGGAAAATTCGTCGTGTAAGTGACTGAACGAGAAGAAAATTACGGCTTTATGTTTTATTATTATGATCTTTTGTGTTCAAGCTCAAAGCCTTCAATGAAAATCCGTAGAGCAGAGTCCAGAAATACGGCGGAAATATTCCCGTTTCCAACTCTTTAGTTACGTATTTTTTAGGTTCGTTTTCACTTGCAGGGGATGATTTTTGTACAGCCCAACGTGTTAATAAATAGTAGAAGAGACTAAGTTGTTTTGTCAAACAGGCGGGCTGCAATGAGATCTCAGTACTAATGCATAGAACATAAAATTTTAAAAATATGTTGTCACCACCTGTATGCTTTCAAAGGCTCCGGTGGTGCTACTCATCTCATTCCATTATTCTCATTGATTGTACGTGCTTGAAAAGAAAAAGGGGATCAGCAGAAAGTGTGTTTTGATTAAACGGCGGTACGCGACGTATTTTCCCACCGTGTAGTTTGTGACACAGACTGCCAAAAAATATCTAACATCATTGATATGCGGGGTTTTTCGTGCGAGACTAACGTTAAACAGCCATAATCTAGGAGAAAGGGTTGTTAAATGAACAATCAAAAATCCGTAGGTTCTTTTATGGATGTTTTGACATAAGAGAGCGTTCAGAAATTGAGTAATACGAGAAAATCCCTCAACTAGGTGCTAAACCTATGGAACCCATGGCACTGAGAAAATTAAACATTTCTAATCGGGAGTTTTAGCTCTGTGGGCTCTGACGAGCACCAAACACCTTTCCCCAATACTTAGTATGCTCGTAATAGGCTGAGAAGATGCAAAGCTCATACCTTCCGAACCGCCGTAGTTTTTGATACACGAGCCAAACATGGCTGGCGTTGGGACCTGGTGGTTAAGAATGAATATCAATTGTTAGAACATAAATAACGCTAATCCACCAAGGCATGTGGCGGTAGCTTAACTCATCTATCCATGACTCTCATGGATTATTATGTAATACACTAAAAAGAATAATGGGATCATCAGCGGCAAGGTCAAGAATTTCTCAGCCTTGCGAGGCGCGAGAGGTACAGGTCAAGCTCATTGCATCTGCTTATGCTCTGACAGCTGTCTGTGACTCTAAGGACAACGCGTTTCCGGGGAATCCCATGTACTCATTGAGATTGATGGCGGGGGGCGGGTTATACTTACCGCGACAAAAATATGTTAAAAGAAATGACTGGAAAATCATAAAAAAAAAATAATACAAATGTGAAGAATGAGGAATACAATGGATTGTAAAATGTTCTTTGGCGAAACATCGAATTTTATAAATAATTTTTCGCCATTGTACCGCAATGTAAACTGCAGTAATATAGAGCCGTACACGCACATGTCCTTCGCATCTGTCAAGCATAATTAGCCTATTGTAGGACGGCCTGACGCTGGGGATGGAGGCACGTGAAGGCCGGTTTCGACGAAACGCGTATAATTGTAACAAAAAGTTTGGATGTAGTAAACTTGGAACGCAATCATTTTGAAATGCCAATTAATAAAAATGAAATCTTCAATTTAAAATGAGCTGATGGTCTGATATCTGATGAACTCAGGGAAGGAGTGGTTTTGCGGGGAATTTACAATGCCCGCTTATTGATGTGGCCGGTACTTTTATATTTAAACAACATTCTGCGCTAAGTAGAAGATAACCTTTCCTTCTCAAAATACCTCATAGGTAACTTGTAACAAATGGGGACCAAACACAGATTATTAACATAATAGCGTCGCCAATTTCCTATAAGTTTAAAAAGTTGAACCCCAGTTGCAACTCCTACTAATACTCACTAGGGGTGGTCGCGGTTAAACATATAGGACAAACCATCGGAGCGGATCGGTGGATCGGACCCGATACGAGCAAAAAAAGGTGGGCATCGGATCGGCAGAGGAAACCCTGATCGGTTAATCTCTATTCTTCAACCAACAAAGTGTAAATTAGAGAAATTGGTATCTCAAAAATTTGGTTGTGTCCCTTTAAATTAGTGATTTTGTGTTTTGTTTTTTAAGTGGGCAAGTGTTCAAATTCAAGCTTACACATACTGTTTATCAAACCACAAGGTGAAATGACTACCAGCGTTGTAGGTTTACGGTGTATGCTCATAGTAGATTTATCGACGATTTGCAATGCCATAAGGCTTTCAGATTTGTTATTGTTAAATTGCTTTTGTTGATGGTACTAAAACAACATTATATTCATTCAGTACTGATAGATCAAGTACAGAAGAAAATGTTTTTGTAATAGGTTTATAGTTCCTAGTTGGTGAGGTGCACCATCTGGCACAATTGTGACATATTTGTTTCCGTTTAAAAAAATGTGCTGGGCCTAATTTTAGGGTTGGTGTACGGTCAGGCACCAATACAATCATTTTATAGGCCTAAGTTTGCGAACTAGTGACTATTTCTACTTAAATTGAATTAATGCCTACAGGTGCCAACACCATATAACTATACTTAGCTTCGGGTCTCGAGTTGAGGGGATGCCATGACACGACCCTGCATTCGTGTATCGTTTCGATCAGTGCCGCCTTTATTCAGCATGCATTAAATGCTGCATGAAAAGGTCAGCGCGGCGTGTGCCGTTTAAACTGAAGATCAGGTATACTCCAGACCAGGATCCCATGCCCTCACATCCAAAATGTGTAATAACCACCATGATATTATATGGTTGTACAACACAAAGCACCAATAGGGGTCATCAGTTTAGTCTAACCACATAGAAAACGTGCAGACACCATTGGCAACACTGATGCTAATTATTGCCGATTTGTTCTTTTGGCCACCATTGGTCTCTAGAATAATGTGCATGACAGATTGATCAGAGCTCTGTAGTGATTGCATGGATGAAATTCAGGCAATCTGTATCCTGTATTTAGTGTGTATTATTTTTTTTTTACTCGGAAGATGCCTGAACAGTGTATGAAATGTAGAGCTTAACAGTATAATTTTAGTAGGCCATTTAGTTTCAGGTCAATCAAAACTTGTTTTTATTTTCACCAGGAATAGTCCTAAAAAACATTTCTGACATACCGTTCTAAGTACTTTCCATTTGTTCTAAAAAGATACAGGCTGTGATTTCTTCTTAAAAATTATGCCCACACAGGCGGGCTTAAACAAAGTTTTTTTGGGGGCCTAAAGAGGACACGTATATTTACTGCCCCAAAATGAATGACAATAGTAAATAACACAACAACATGAATTAAAGGTCTGGCCCGAGTCGTATATAGCCTCGTCCCCAGAAGCCCCATGATTTTACTCGGGAAGTGGTCAAAATTTTGGTATCAGAAGAAAGCTACTATTTTTATGGACCCTGTGATAATCTAGAGCTAAAGGAGGTTGGTTTGGAAGTCATGAACGAAAATGTGACCCATTTGGTCAACCATTAATTTTACACCAGTACTCATGGGGCTTACAAAATACGTTTTTAGCTCTCGCATCAAAAAGGGTTGAAAGTATCGGCCCGGAAACTTACAGATGTCTTGTGTAGTGAAGGCCAATGCTATCAAGTGAAAACCTTCATATCCAATAATCGCGGCCATTCCCCCTTTTAAAATTCCTGTGTATGACAAAAATTTGTGTTTTCTTAACATAATGAGCATTGAGCAGGGTGCTTAAGTTCTAAAAGGGTATGACGAGCCTTACACATTGTAACTTTTTTTCCTAGTCAAGTTTAGTTTATTGGTCATTGAAATTTTTACATATAATATTTGCAGCATTCATATCACCTTTTCCTTAAAGAGACATGAGGAGATTCCAGAAAAAAGAAAGAAGAGCTCCCCAATTTTCTCAACCTAGCGTTTGTACATGGAATGCTTAGCATGGTATTAGATCACACCTGAAGTAAATAAGCCGAATACGCGTTCTTTATGTAATAGATGATGATATTTAAGTACTTTCTGTCGGCATGATAGGAAATGTCAAAGCATGGTTTTTATATGGGGAACGATGTGATTTGATAGCAGGCAAGTTTTATAAAAAAGGTTTGCGGTTTTCTTTGACCTGTTTGTCAATTAAACCTTCCAAACGTTCTCGGTAGGTGGCTACAACCGATCCAGTGAAATTTGAGAGAAATTCATATCCGTAAAAAATCTCCTCCTGTCACTTTTTTAAGCTTATTTGTTACATAGAGGGCAAGTTGTACATTTTCTCATTGATTCAGGCAGTGGAGGAAGGGAGTGGTTTGTACTTAATTAGGTGGTAGCGGTATAGGAATATTCATCAACACCACAAAAACAAAACAAAAATACTTCAAACCACTTTGAAGGTGGCCCCATCCATCTGGACAAAATTGTGTAAATATCTTTCAGTATCTGGGGAATATATGACAGTTATCTGGGAATATGACTGAAAAATATGAGAATGAGGTCTAAAAAGTCTGCTTTTCAAAATTCACAAACATTCTTATATACGTATACCTCTAATAAACGCCCCGGGGGCGGTGCATTTTTAAAAAAGGGGGGGGGGGCCTTTATCGGGGTGAATTTTCAGATGAAATATTTACTTTTAAATGAGTGTTGTCAGCAGATCATTAGCAGATCTGTGTGGTAGAACTGTAAGGTTAAGTTTGAAACAGGGTACTTATAGTCCATCAGCTGGCTTGGAGTATCGCCGTTCCCTTTTTACTGTTCATGGTTATTGTGCCCTTATTTTTTAAGAAAAACACAACAAATTGTGAGTTTTCCATGCGTAAGTTCAGATTGGTGCAGAAAAGCACTATGCCCTTTACCGTGTGTGTGGTATCATTAGAAAATAGACATTAAGATCCGTATAAAAACACTGTCGACGCCAATAATCGGGGGGGTGAGGCTGAAAAATCAACCAACATTCTCGGGAAAAAATGATAATTAAATTTCACAAAATCTGTAAATACTGCTGAAAAACGATATTTTTTTTCAATTTGAGAAAAAATAGTATTAAGAGCGTTTCTAGACCAAATTACCATCCCAACTTGCCTCACGAGAAACCGGAAATAGATCGTTTTTGTGCCAGCGGGGTCATGCCAGCAAAATTGTGAGGTAGCGGTTTGAACGAGATGCGCGCTGCCATATAAAACATTTTTAAAATGTTTTTTTTTTACATAATCTGATATAGTTTTAGATATAAAATATACTTTTATTTGCACTGAATGTTGGTATAATTGCTTAAACTAGCAGTAGAAGCAACTAGAGCAATTCTCCCAGAGCAAGTTTTGCACGTGTTACAGACTGTGAGTGCTGCGGATCACGGGCATGAGTCAGGACACTGTGTCATCACTAGTAGTACTAATACATGTACTTTTTTTTGGGGGGGGGGGATTTATTGGAGGGTTCTTTCATCACAAAAAAACAGTGGGAGGCATTTTATTACAGGGGGCGTTTATAGCGGATGTTACGGCTATTTTAGAAGCAGCACTGGCACATTTTTCCCAAAATGTGATTATTTTTTGTTCAATTTGCTGCAAATGTAGTCTTAGACCATGGAAGAATACAGATATATTTACATAATAATAACATACCCCAATACAGGTAGGGCATTGATAAGAGGCAAAAGACATCAGGTTAAGTTGAGGCTAACTTTTAAGTCTTTGCCGTCAACTTAATCAATAAATATGTCTTTTACATGACTATCATAGATTCGTACTCACGATATAAAACCACAAGGTCACAGACGGTCAAACAAGGTGCAAACTGTGGGAATCAACTCAGCAGGTATATTGTGCAAGCTGCCCATTCTGTCATCTGCTGAAGATTTACTCCCGAGTTGTTTTATTATCGAAGCATTGTTACCCATAAGGCACTGATTTGGGCTTAATCATTTCAGTGAGGGCTAAGTATATAAGAGCTTTACAAATATGAACACAAAATCTGAGGGTGAACTTTTTTCAAATTTATTACCCATTGGTATTACAACTTAAAAAAAATGGCCAACTTTAAGGTCAAAATACTGATTGCAGGTCACTGAGTAAACTGACTAAAAACACTATAGGGTATGAAAATCGATTTCTTTCCCTAATGGTAACATAATGAGCCTTATCAAACTAATTTGTTAAGACACTATCAGTGATTTGCTAATCAGCAAATCGAAAAAAAATCATCAAAAAATCAGATTTTAGCAGGTACTAACAAGACAGGTATCCTAACATACCCGGCAAAATGATTAAGACCCAGGAAGCAACCATTAAGGACAGAATCAGAGATTTAGTCATTACTTTACGAACGGACACTCACTTAACCACACCATAAATTGAATGGAGAATCGTATCTTGAACACTGCCGTTTCTTCCTTTTCTTTCAATTCTACAGCTGGAAAAGGTAACTTATGAGAAGTCTACAGACTTATCCTCAATTTTAAGGATTTGCAAATTTCAAAGATTTGTCAAATCAATAAGTGTTCTTAATTGTCTAAGGGCAGGCGTGGCGGCAGGGTCACAATCTCTAGGGAGGGTGAAAAATTAACGAGTACCTCATATAGGTAAATAACCTTAATTTTAATTTTTTACTATTTTATATCAGAATTTTAACCATTTTTTCTGATTTTGAAATGCTTAGGGAGTGGCCACCCCCTGGCAGTGGCCCGAGTAGTCTATGAATATTGCATACTAGTAGTTGTTAGATGTTATTCAAGAGCACTCCTTTTGCAAATACTGTCACACACTACATGAATAACAACTCATTCTAAAAATGTGTAGCAAAATTCATCAATTTCAAGGTAGTTGATGAAAGCTTTAAAAATTTAAATGTATTACTAGTGGCACTAACCCACAAAAAAACAATGTAGCAGGAGAATTTTTCTATAAGGTTCAGTTTTGGCGCAATTCTAGTTAATATCCCATGTCCTACTACATCTGAAATAACAATAATCACACGTTATGCAATAGAGGGCGCTATTACTTTTGTACAGGCGGTATCACACATGGAAAGACTTGCCTAGAAAATCCTCATTTTAGAACAAAAATAAAAAAATAATGCAATCCTCGGACCGCTTGGTGTGCTGCGGTTTGTGTATGATAGGCCTCATAAAAACCTTGACCTTGAAACGTGACCTTGACCTCAAACGAGGGTTTGCATGTAAATATCCATAAACCAAGTATGTTTCAATTGAACTTCAACTTTGCAATGAGGTCAATTGTACATTTCAGAACTATCTTACAATAGCCTCATATGACCTTGACCTTGACATTGACCTGAGCTCATCGACAAATGATGGATCCCACGTGACACTCTGTTCAAGTTGGTTTTAAATCCATGATTGGATAATAAAGGGCAAGTTACCCTGTTTCAAAACAACAAGAGACACTCAACATAGAACTACTACAACAGAATAACAACAACAGAGGACAAATTGATGACACTATGCCGTCTTCCTGCTTACAGCAGGGGACACAAAAATACATTTAGGAGCACAATGCATAGAGCTACATGCTAAATTTAATTTCATAGAAATGATGTGAGTTCGGACAACCGTTTAATTTACTTTTTTGGCCTAAAAAGAAAACAGCTACTCAAAAGGTAAGAAGAATGACGAGAATTACTGTCAAGATTATGGCTGGATAAGGTATTATCCATTAAGTGGCCAAAGCAAGAGAAAGTTGTCACCGTGTGAGTGCACAAAGAGTAGGCAAGTGTAATAGCTGC
>JAMKCH010021097.1:0-21351 GCA_023653785.1 Ophioderma brevispina
ACGTTGTTATTTGAACACAACTTACCTTTGACACTGCAAAATGCCATTCTTACCACTGCATTGGAGAAATATTGCATCCTTATATCGATGCACAATACACACTATTTTTATTTAGTCCGCAAAAATGAGCCAACCTTGTATTAAGAGGTTAGCGCAACGGAATTTTGACATCCCGACCAAAAATGCCTATCGTCCTTCAATCATTAAAGGGCATTTCGTGATCCACACCCTCGTTTCCCCCCGACTTACCTAAAAATGTTGAATTTTTTATTTTTTGAAATTAAATTTGGTATTTATTTGTTATCAATGCTCTTCCGATCTATTCGGTCGCATCTGTAAGAAATTTCGCAATCATACTTGTAGTTCTGTCCGAATATATTAATTGAAACAATTTGAATAGGCTTTCAACAATTTGCCTAATCAATCAAGCAAGAAACCATTCAAGATGGCTCCAAAATGCAAAATTCATTACTACTTAAATGCAAGAGCTGCCATGTTTGCGTATATCACTATAACTGCTTCAGAGCAATTTAAATATCATAACATAATCACAGTGATTGATATCTGCAAGATGGCATCCAAGATCGAGCGTTTCAATAATGGCAGCAACATGTCAATCGGTACATGTCAGTAATTCCTGCACGCTGTAGGCTACACATATATATTTTGTGTTTTTTCGTTGATTATACTTCCCAAAAACACCAGCAAGGGCTATCTTAAGTGTCTTGAGTCCTTTTATTCATCAAATAACCCCCACATGGATGCCAATGGAGGCTACAACCTACCAAAACTAAGTACACATCTCTCTATGACTATTAGTGACGGATTTTTCGCCGCTAGTAAGTGCCATTTCCATCCTATTTGGATACCATTTTGGATGGCCGCGTACATGTATCGATTCCTCTGATTATCTAATGATGTTGTACATTGATCTGAACTTACAGGATTTTATAGCACAAGCATTGCAGTACTATGTTGGACACAGCTATCAATTTAGCCTCTTAGAGTATCGGAAGCCACCTTGGATCCTATAATGACCGGAATTTATATCAACATTTTTAAATTATGTCTTAATGAATTTTAATTAATTCTTGACTGCCAAAACACCAGGATTGATACGAAACCAAATATACCAACTTCAGTCAAAAGTAGATCACCATCAGACACTTTATTGTATTGGCGGCCATATTTCCGGTCGTTGGAATTCACTCCAAACCCACTTTTTCGCAATATTCCCACGCTCTCCTCATTACAAAAAAAGTGAAAACTCATCTCTTTATCAAGCTTTGCCTATTCCAGATTTAATGGTTTTTTGTGTGTGTTTTCATTTCTGGGCGCTCTGAGTTTTTCTTCGGACGACTTTACGCCTTTAAAAACAATTTATTTATTATTATTATTAGTATTGAATTCATTGATAAACGGGGTTACGAAGCCTATGTTAATTGGTCACAATGGATGTTTTCAACGTAGACAGGATGAAAAAACACACGTTTGAGTTGAATAAGATATTAAGGTTTTGTGTGTTGGTGTCCATTTTGATGTTTTGTCGTTTTTTACAAAAATGCTCAAGGTTGCTCGTCTGGCATTTATCGGATTCAGAATCATCAAAACAACGTTTCTATAAACAGTTGAAAAACATTATATAATCTAATAAACAAGGTTGATATCAGGTATCAATGAAATCTGTCGCCTGAACTAATACACTATCGATGAATTGTAGTACTGACGATAACCAAAATCTCCTATCACTGTGATAGTGTAGTGGTTAAGACCGTGCGTTGCGTTGTGGCCACAATAATCCAGTGTTCCCAAGGTTATCATATTACCACAATCGAGTGAATGTATACAGAGTGTAAACAGATGAGCGATACTCTCTACCGCTGTGATAGTAGGAAGTTGCGTTATCAATGACAGAGAGGAAGCCAAGAATTGTCCTGTCTTGACCTCAGCAAAGTCATGTGACAGAGTGTGGCCATCCTGGTCTACAGTTACCACAAAGCTCAATCCTCGGCCTCTTTGTATTAATATTCATGAACAAATCACAAGAACCCCGAATCCATCCATCCTCTACGCAGACGATGTCACACTCATCGACCTACTTCAAGTTAAAAAGGAAAATCCCACCGCGGCCCCTCTCACAAAGATTTGGGAAAACGAGTCTTGGCAACTTCCTGGAAGATACATTTGATGCACCAAGTGCATCTGTAACAATTATCAAACAATTAAAGACGTTGCAACTGCCATCCATTCCTCCACTTCCTGGGATAACTCTGGAAGAACTCGACAGGCTCGACTTTACTTGGCATTTCCATCCAGTGAGAGACCTGTTGAGTCTCCTGTGATTACCAAAATGTCTAAACTGCCATCAGCGGACCTAGGATTGCTCCGCCGAGCTGCACCTTATCTTGAGACAACTCAAAGGTCTTTTAGATATAAATCCATGGTTAGATTCAAATGAATAATTCAAGACAAATTTTGAATGCAAATCCGAGACATCCATTTCCATCATTGGTTCACCCCTTTAGAGTGAGATCACCTCCCACCACGTCCAACCACTGGGTCATCGCAGGGCCGCGGTTGGAATTGTCACGCTTTTCCACGGCTAATGATATCCGATGAAAACCGAAAACCATTGCTTTACATGCCAGTTTATTCCGTATGCATCAAGCAACGGAAAATAAAGGGAGTGGTAACGGAAGGGCCATCGTTTCGTTTGTTGAATATCATAAGCACCTTTCCTACCCGCATGGTTTAGGGCAAAGCACCAGATCTTTTCAGCCAGCTGCTACCTTCAGTCAGTCAGGTCTCATGACCTTGTGTGAAAATCCCAAGGCCAACTTGGCCTACCTATAGAAGATCATTTCTCCCATCTCTGCAGGCTTATGGAAGCCCTTCCTGCTCAGGAGCATCAAAACAGGACTTGCAGAGCTTCGAAAGGGAGTTTTAATCGATATCTCGGCGCCAATCCGTCAGCGTTACTAATTAGATAACATGCTGTAAAAAATAAATCTGATTCGCATCCTAGTCACGGCAAAATGTTGGGGATTACCAATTTCAGAATTTGTAAATGCTTAATGGATTTTCGCCTAAAAGCCTCCAGGTAAGGTTTCACATCCTTTCGAGTATTTTAGCGAAAATGTTAAAGGTCACCGTCACCAGGGTTAAGGACAACCTTGTTCAAATTGCATGCTTTTATCTTCCATGTACAAAATTCTATCCAAATTCTTGCAATTGAGAGAAAAAGCCTGCAGATGAACAAGGCGCTCTGCCTGAGCTGAATTTATTGAACTTGTAGGGGAAAGGTGGAATCAGGCCATGTGAAATTAAGACCCAAATTAGGTGCTTGGTAGAGTGAAGTCTCGCCATGGTCTTGCTATTTTTTTAGTTTCGGGCGGGGGGATAGCCCCACTCTGACATGATTTCTGACTTAATATGTTGGGACATTTGTTCAGCATGTGAACCAATGAATGGTGTTGGTAGAGCGCCTTGAACAAGTCTAGGTTAGAGTATGCCTTCCAAGTTGAAGGGTAGGGATGGTTTGCCACCAAGAAAAAATAAAATAACAATAATATAAATCCATTTATAAGGGCGAATTCACGGGGGGTGGTAACACCCCCAGCCCTTGGTAAACCGTTACAAAACAAGCTTGACGAAGGTTAAGTGTTGACTTTTGGCAATTTGGATTACTTCATCCAATCACTACTCCACCTGACCCCATTACACACCTATTGACTCATCCTTACCACATTCGATACCTACTGACCCACAAAGCTCAGAAAGGGAGGAACAAACCTCCAGGTGAACTTTAAAAACCTGATCCATGATTTGGAAGACATTGCTGGAAGGTCATGACGAATGGTATCCTAACAAAGATAGGGCACCCGCTTGCAAGATAGGTGCATTCGGTTTGCAAGATAGGGGGGCCCATCTGGCTTACACGAAAGGCATCTGCTTACAGATAGGTCATCGGCTTGCAGGAATTGGACAGCTTGTTTGCACGATGGTCATACCGGCTTTGCCGGATCGGGCACCCGGCCTTGCAAGATAGGGCAGTCCGTCTTGCAGGATGAGGCACCGGCTTTCAGGATAGGGCATTTCGGCTTGCAAGGAAATTTAGGAGCGCATTTGCTTGCAAATATAGCAGTCTAGGTCTGCATGGGGGAATGTGGGGTATAGGACAATCCGCTTGTAGGATAGGGCATTTGCTTGCAGATAGGGCCATCCTGCTTGCAGGATAGGGCATCTGGTCATGATCTGTGGCTTGCAGGATCGGGCCACCTGGCTTTCAGGATTGGCAATCTAGCTTGCAAAGAGCAGGGCCTCTGGCTTGCAAGATAAGCATTATGGCTTGCCAGATAGGAAATCCGGCTTGCGGATAGGGCATCCCAGCTTGCAAGAAAGGGCATATGACTTGGCAAGATAGGGCATCTGTCTGGCTTGGAAGGTAGAGCAAATGGCTTGCAAGGTAGGTCATCTGGATTGCAAATACGCGCACCTACCTGGCTGCAAGTACGGCATCTGGGGGGGGCTGCAAGATAGGGCATCTGGCTTGCAAAATATGGCATCTGGCTTGCAAGATATGTAATCCGGCCTTGCAGGATAGGCATGCCACATTGCAATAAGAGGGCTATTACTTGCAAAATATGGCATCTGGCTTGCAAGATATAGCATCTGGTTTGGTGCAAGTAGGTAATCGTTGCCAATATGGCATCTGGCTTGCAAGGTAGGGCATCTAGCTTGCAAGATAGGACATCTGGCTTGCAAGGTATAGAAATCTAGTCTTGGAAGATAAGGCTCTGGCTTGCAAGATAGAGCATCTGGCTTGCAAAATATGGCATCTGGCTTGCAAGATAGGGAATCTGGCTATACAAATCTGTGCAGGGATGGGAATCTAGCTTGCAAGATAGGACATCTGGCTTACAAGATAGAGCACCTGGCTTTAAGATATAGCACCTGGCTTGCAAGATAGGCGTGTGGTTTGTAAGATAGGGCATCTGGCTTGCAGGATATGTCATCGTCTTGCAAGATAGGGCATCTGGCGTGCAAGATAGGGCAGCCTGCTTGCAGGATGGGCATCTGGGCATGATCTGGCTTGCAGGATAGGACACCTGGGCTTGCAGGCTAGGGCACAGGCTTGCAAGATAGGACATCTGGCTTGCAAATAGGGCATCTGGGCATGTTATCTGGCTTGCAGATAGATGGCCCTGGCTTGCAGGATGGGGCCTCTGCTTGCAAGATAGGGCATCTGGCGTGCAAGATAGGGCATCTGGCGTGCAAGATAGGGCATCTGGCGTGCAAGATAGGGCATCTGGGTTGCAAGATAGGGCATCCGGCTTGCAGAATCGTGCATCTGGGCATGATCTGGCTTGCCGGATAGTGCACCTGGCTTGCAGGATATTGCATCTAGCTTACAAGATTTCGCACGATAGGGCATCTGGCTTGCAATAAAGGGCATCCGGCTTGCAAGATAGGGCATCTTGCTTGCAAGACAGGGTATCATCTGACTTGCAAGATAGGGCATCTGGCTTGCATGATTAGGGCACCATCTTGCAGATAGGATCTTGTTGGATGATAGGGCAACTGGCCGGCAGGATAGGGGCAAAGGCTTGCAGGATATGGCATCCGGCTTGCAGGATAGAGATCCAGCTTGAAAGTTAGAAGCATCCCGGCTTGCAAGATAGGTCATACCGGCTTGCAAGACAGGGCATCCGGCCTTGCAAAACAGGCTCCAGCTTTACAAGCATAAGGCATCTGACTTGCAAGATAGGGCATCTGACTTGCAAGATAGGGCATCTGGCGTGCAAGATAGGGCATCTGGCTTGCAGAATAGGGCATCTGGCCTGCAAGATAGGCATCAGGCTTGCAGGATAGGGCATACCGTCTTGCAAGATAGAGGACATCTGGCTTGCAAGATGAGGGCAGCCGGCTTGCAAGATAGAGCACCTGTCTGCACGATAGGCAGCTGGCTTGCACGATAGAGCATCTGGCTTGCAAGATAGGGCATCAGGCTTGCAAGATACGGCATCAGGCTTGCACGATAGAGCATCTGGCTTGCAAAATATGGCATCTGGCTTGCACGATAGAGCTCTGGCTTGCAAGATAGGGCTCCGGCTTAACAGGATAGGGCATCTGGGCATGATCTGGCTTGCAGGTTTAGGGCACCCTGGCCTTGCAGGATAGGGCATCTAGCTTGCAAGATAGGGCATCTGGCTTGCAAGATATAGCATGCTGGCTTGCAAGATAGAACATCTGGCTTGGAATTAGACGCATTTGCTTGCAAGGTAAGGCATCTGGCTTGCAAGATAGGGCAAGCTGGCTTGCAAGATAGGCATCTGGCTTGCAGATAGGGATCCGGCTTGCCAGATAGAGGGCATCCAGCTTGCAAGAAAGTGCATCTGACTGTGCAAGATATAGCATCTGGTTTGCAAAATATAGTCATCTGGCAAGATATGGCATCTGGCTTGCAAGGGATTGCATGCTAGCTTGCAAGATTGGACATCTGGCTTGCAAGGTAGAGCATCTGGCTTGCAAGATAGGACATCTGGCTTGCAAGTGAGCAATCTGGCTTGCAAGATAGGGCATCTGGCGTGCAAGATAGGGCATCTGGCGTGCAAGATAGGGCATCTGACTTGCAAGATAGGGCATCGGGCTTGCTTGCAGATAGGTCAACCTAGCTTACAAGATTTCGCACGATAGGGCATCTGGCTTGCATGATAGGGCATACGGCTGGCAAGATAGGGCATCTGGCTTGCAAACGGGTATCAGGCTTTCAATAGGCATCTGGCTTTCAGGATAGGGCATACCCTCTTGCAGATAGGACAATCTGGCTGCAGGAGAGGGCATCTGGCCTGCGGGATAGGGCATAAGGCTTGCAGTATCTGGCATCGCGCCTTGCAGGATATAGCATTTCCGGCTTGAAAAGTAGAGCATCCGGCTTGCAAGATAGTGCATCTGGCTTGCAAAACAGGGCAGCCGGCTTGCAAGACGGGCATCCAGCTTACAGATAAGGCCATCTACCTGCAGTCTAGGGCATCCATCTGCAAGATAGGGCACTGGCTTACAGAAAGGCATCCGGCTTGCAGAATAGGGCATCTGGCCTGCAAGATAGGCATCAGGCTTGCAGGATAGGGGCATCCGGCTTGCAAGATAGGACATCTGGCTTGCAAGATAGGACATCCTGCTTGCAAGATAGAGTCATCTGGCTTGCAAGATATGGCATCTGGCTTGCACGATAGGGCATCTGGCTTGCCATATAGGGCATACTACTGCTTGCAAGATAGAGCATCTGGCTTGCACAATATGTGCATCTGGCTTGCACGATAGAGCATCTTGCTTGCAAGATAGGGCATCAGGCTTGCAAGATATGGCATCTGGCTTGCAAGATAGTGCATCTGGCTTGCAAGATATAGCATCTGGCTTGCAAGATGGGCTCTGAAGGGCATCTGCTTGCAAAGATAGGAAATCCGGCCTTGCATGGATAGATCATACCACTTGCAAGATAGGGCATCTGACTTGCACGATAGGGCATCTGGCTTGCAAGATATAGAGCAATCGGGCATTGCAAGATAGGGCATCTGGCTTGCAGATATCGGTATCTCAGGCTTGCAAGATACGGCATCAGGCTTGCAAGGATAATGGCATCTGGCTTGCACAATAGGGCATCTGGCTTGCAAGATAGAGCATCTGGCTTGCCAGATAGGGCATCTGGCTTGCAAGAAAGGGCATCTGGCTTGCAAAATATGGAAATCCGGCTTGCAGGATAGAGCATCCAGCTTGCAAGATAGGGCATCTGACTTGCAAGATAGGGCATCAGGCTTGCAAGATACGGCATCAGGCTTGCAAGATACGGCATCAGGCTTGCAAGATACGGCATCAGGCTTGCAAGATAAGTATCTGGCAAGATATGGCATCTGGCTTGCAAGATAGGGTATCTGGCTTGCAAGATAGGAAATCCGGCTTTCAAGATTAAGCATTGGCTTGACATCAAATCAAAAGTGTTGTCTTGTATGTATCTTCTTCCTGGCAGGTGTGACAAATATTTTTAAGAATCATCAGATTTTGTGTGATGAAATTTGAACCCCTTGCATGTTTAGACAATGACTCTACATTCATATATGCATTTTCTAGTAATTGTCAAAATTTCCATAAAATTTTAGAAAAAACCAAAGCTACGCCTCACACTAAATTTGCCACTACTTTATCAACTCTCTTGCTACCATTTTTCTATACAAACAGCTTGCATGCCCTCTTTGACCCAAATGAAAGTTTATTTACTCCTTCAAAACGTGGGCGAGGTGGGGGAAGGGGGGGGTATATTGCCCCACATTGCATCCTTTGCCTCACAAATGATTTCCACATTTATTTGCTTAATGCAATTACTTGTTTCCCCTACTGTCACTTTCTGGCATCTATACATTATACTGAATTTTTAATTAATGGCCTAGTATAAGTGTTTATCCTTTGAGCCCCATTGACAACAGGAGGGATCTCACAAACCAAGCTGCAGTGAGAATCAATGGATTCTTTCCAACTTGCAGTGTGTATAGCAAAATGTCACAGGTTTGTTTAAGAACATCAATGTTGATTTAATGCCAATCCATCCATAGGTTTTGTTATAAGAACTGAAATTTATTAACAAAATCAAAGTCCTTCAATTGTACATGACCATTGTTTAACCATATATTATGTGTGAAAAATCTTACATCAAATGCCATGTCCAAAATCCATATGGAACAATTTCATATATTACTAATGTGTATATATTGGTCTTGGTGATTATAGGTCATTAGCCTTAGGGTTCCATTACCTGAGCACATAATAGCTCAATATAATCATAATCTTTTCAGATGAACCAATTAGGAAATATTTAATTGTTTTGCCTGTATTTCTAGTACCATACACAATTTGGTCATCAATTGGCTATAAAACTGTTTCTGATGACATCCGCATAATTTATCAATCAATCAAATTTATTCATCTCAACATCAAATATACAATATAAATATAATTAAATGCATAATAACAAAACATATGCAATATAGAATATAATTATGCCTGATAAGCAATGTTGATTGAGATGAGGACCCTGCTAAACGCCATAGTGGGATGTAGTGCCCCTTGAAAAAAACAATGTTACAGTAATAACTATTGAATAATATGGACGAACATACAATTTCCCAGGACTCTACTTGGTAAAATCGCTAATACAAATACAATAGTAGAAGTTGCAAAGGGAATTTTTAAAGATTGTATATTGTATGAGCAGATAGTGGGGGAAAATGGTCCGGATTTAAAACAACAATCATAGACGTGGGTCCGTGTACAACGAAGGAACAACAACAAAACAGGACAAGACGATGTAACGTACGACTAACCTACTGACCAAATAACAAGACAGAGGACGGACCGAATAAACAAGTTAAACCGACTGAAAATTTCAACCTGAAAACCAAAAGTTGAAAGCAAAATTTATAAACAGAGTTATGGAGAGAGGTCATTGTTGTAGAAACTGCATGAGTTTATATTTTTAGTTTTTTGAAAGACGCCAAGGTAAGGGGATTTTTTTAGGTGATCAAGTAGGTTTTTTCCAAAAAGAGAGGGCATTGATAACTTGGTGGTGTGTTTCTGTTCTGGCCAAAACTGTGTTCGTTTTCTTGATGAAAAAGTCTTGGGATTTCTAGTATTATATTGATGATGAATGTGTGTCAATGTTAAGAAGTCAATCAGATATAGGTCATGGGGAGGGCGATCATGATGATAAATCGGAACATAAAAGATTCAAGCTGTAGTTTGTAGATGTCATCAATCTTCAGTGTTTTTAAAGGGGGTCGACAAAAGGGGTCAGTATTAGCATCCCTATAGAGTTAGTAGCATGTTCTAAATTCTTTTTGAAGTAGAAATCGCGAGTCAAATTGGCATTTTTGGAGTCGGCCCATATCATTACCCCATAAGAAAAGTAAGGTAGAATAAGAGAATTATATAATGTTTTTCAGTGACTCAGATGGGAGGAACGACGAACCTTACGAATTCTACATTGTATTGAGACACTCCTTTTAAGAACATGTTGTGTTTGTATGTCCATGATAAATTGTAATCACAGAGGTAGGCCTAGAAATTTATAGTCTCAACTTGCTTAATTAATGTATTATCTATTGTTTAAGCGTAGGATGTAATGTCTTGTTTGTTACTGTCTATTTTTAAATATCTTAATTAAGTTACCTTTTTAATGTTTGAGAGATAACTTTAATTTTTTAGTTAAACCAATTGGAAATTTTGATTATTCAGTAGTTTAATAAAATTGTTTTCCAATTTTTGGAGCATGAGGTGGAAAAAATATTGTGTCGGTCTGCAAATAAAATAAAGTGGGGGTCTTTTGGAGAATGATGGGAGGTCATTGATATATAATAAGAACAATAGGGTCGCTACCAGAATAGATCCCTGTGGACTCCACATATAACATTTGTAGTTTCAGATAAGATGTTGTTGAATGAAATCCTTTTTTCTACCAAGAGGTAATTTTAATTTTTAAATCCAACTGTTGGCAAGGCCTCTGATACGATCTTTATTGAGTTTATGAGAAGAATATCATTTTTATGGTATAAAAGGCTTTGCTAAGATCAAGAAAGATACAATGGTGTTGGAGTTTTTGTCAAGATTTTTGTCATGGCGCAATAAAGGCTCATTACTTGGCCATGTATGTCTATCGTTTAGGCCTAAACCAAATTGTGTGCGAGTGAGTATATTGTGACGGATATGAAGGTGCAAATACAAGACTGTAAAACACTCTTTTTTTTTTTTTTTCAAGTAGTTTGGAGATAGCTGTAGGATGAAAATGGTCTGTACTTAGTAAAGTCGTGCTTATCACCGGCTTTGAAGACCGTTATAACATAAACTTCTTTTAGTAAGGAGGGACCAATGCCAGTACAAATGAGTTATTAAGAAATCTTGGCCACGGACATATTGAATGGTGGTATAATTTTGCTTAAGAAGATTTGTTACTGGATTCATCAGCTGCACTGCTGTTGCTTTTTTTCAACTTTGATGTTATTTTGGTCAATTTCATCAGCATAAGTTGGGATAAATAAACATGCTATTTGAGATTATTAAAAGGATGATAAAGTTGTGATAATCATTGGCGGAATGCAGAGATTTTTATCGGCAAGAGATTTACCATGTTAGCAAAAAAGGTGTTAAAGTTCTCTGCAATAACCCTATCATCAGTTAACTTATCCCCGTTGTCGTTTTTTGAAGAAGTCAGTAACTTTGATTCTTATTGCGTCCAAGTAGTTCGTTAAGTATTTGCCACACTTTTTAGTATTATTTTTATTATTTTCAATTTTATACTTATGTATGATTTTTTACTGAGTCTAAGTAAGAGATTAAGATGATTGATTTTATGCATAATTATTCTATATATTTGAATGTTGAGATGAAATAAATTTGATTGATTGAAATTGGAAAACTTATTTTTTAATTTGTATGTTTGATTAAAGTTATGTTTAACCAGAAAGTGGCACAAACTCGATTTTCGTGTCCGCAGTAAACTGAGTTATCTCTCGAATGAAACAAGCAAATGACTGAACAAAAAAGCCTGGAAAGCCTGGTCTTTTCTCTCTCTCTAAGTGATGAACAAAACGACTTAATTATATTGAGATATAATTTTGAAAAAAAATCAGTTTTTGTAATTGTACCATTTGTTTTGAGACATGCTGTATAATGATGATGGCAAATGTATCATGTTACAGACTTCCATCATACAAAATCTCAAAATTGGCCGAAAAATTTGTAAAAACTAAAATTACTATCCTTGGTCATGTCCATCATACAAAATCTCAAAATTTGCATAAATTTGCAAAAACTAAAATTAATATCCTTTGTCATTAAAGACACTATCAGTGATTCACTCAAAAGAGTCAAAATATTTGAAATTTTGCAAAATTAGATTAAAAGTGAAGGACAAGTCTGTAGAATTTCCATATGTTATTTTTTATAGCTGAAATATTGACAGAAAAGGAAGAAAACAGCAGTATTCAAAGATATGAATCCCTATTCAGTTACGTGTTGTAGTAAGTATCCGTACGGACAGTATTGACTAAAACATCCGATTCTATCCTTATTAGGTTGCTTTCAGTCCTAGCACTTGTAGGGTATGTTAGCATAGCTATACTTGTTACAGACATGCCAAAATCTGATTTTTGGTGATTTTTTCGATTTTCTGATTTTGCAAATCACTGATAGTGCCTTTAACAGAAAAATGCAATATTACCATAAAGTTGTATAACAAGATTGGCGTTATTGGGAACAAAATGTCAATTTTCATGCATAAGAAAGACAAATTTCTCTAAAAGGTATATTAAAAACTGATAATAATAATGATTTCTTAATAACACCAGGCTCATATGCAATGCAATGCAATAAATGTAAAATAATCATGAAAAGCATCACAAACAGTTAAAGGAGGGTGACCTGATCATGGTCTAATTTTACAAATGACATTTTCTCCTTCACAGGAAAGCATGATCACCAAACATGTCTAGAGGGTGTACTGAATCCATCCCACAATGCACCAGTTTTGGGAAATTTCACCTCAATAAGGTCACGTGATCTTAACACATGAAATTCCTGAATTTTAGACTCATTTTAGCCCACAAAGCATAATTTTTATGATGATCATGAAATGTTTTGTGGTCCTTAGACTTGAACACTTTTTATCCCTAAGTACTGACATGCATTTCAGTATAGGCACATAGAAATCCATTATGGGATTGGTTCAAAACACCTTCTGAACATGTCTGATTACATATTTTAGTTGGATCAGTCCACCTGCTTGATAGTAGAAAATAAAATATGAACTTTCTTCTCCAAAATTGAGATTTTGGTGGGGTGAAGAGGGGGGGTATGCAGTGGTTGATCAGGTCACCCAGCTTTGATGACATAAAGTATTGTAATAATTCACTTCACAGTGACTTTATATTTCTAATGAATTGTTAATCAACATATTTTGGTAATCAATTATTGCACATCAAAAACACATTTAAAATGAATGCTAAAGTTCACTTCCCATTCAAAAGCTTTTAGTGGATTTTGCCTAATTGCTGCTTAACAAATTGTTTTACCTGTAAAGATAATATTCCCATTATCAGTAACCACTGTACTAAATTGAGCTGACTGAGAAAATTGGGGGGGGGGGCAAAACTGACTACTTGATTCAAAAGACTGTAGCCTGCTCTATACCTAACCGATGTGAATTATCTTTGCAGTAAATTAAAGCTAATTACATAAACTTTCCTTTGATACCACATATGTTCAGATATGTTTCAAAAATGTAAAATGGGGGACACAATCAGAGTCCATTTTTTTTTTTTTTTTTTTCTCTGACTCCCCCTGTTTCCTCCATCCTTCAATTTAACAATGGGTGAGAAAAAAAAATCCCAATCCCCCTTATATGAATGGGCCAGAAAAATTTAGGAATTTTCTTCACATTTACCAAAAAGAAACAATACAGCACCTGTAAAGATACTATCACAGTGATTTACATAAAGATGTAAAAAAAATATTTGAAATTTTCAGGAATAGGCTTCAAAGTGAATTATAAGTCTTCAGAATACCATAAGTTAAACTGTTTTCCAACTGAAATAATTGACAGAAAGGAGAAAACAGCAGTGTGCCAGGACGATCTCGTCCTCCTTCTCGCATTCAATTACGTGTTGTAGTAAACGTTGTCCGTACGGACAGCACATGACAAACATTTCGATTTTGTCCGTTATAGTGGTGGCTGTCCTTTAACTTATGTTGCGTTCTTCTATCTTGCTTCTTCGGCTCCGATCATTTTGCAGGTATGTTAGGATACCAGTACTTGTTAAATACATGCAAAATCTGATTTTTGATGATTTTTTTTCCAATTTCTGATTTAGCAATCACTGATAGTGCCGTTTAAGACTCTGTTTAAGAAAAGAAAAAGGCCAACCTCATGCCAGGACTAAGATCTGGTTTAAATCCAGGTCTCAAGTTAACTCACTTTAAGACTACCAACCCAGAATATCCCAAAAGATGTGCAAACAGTATACTTCCAATTTCTCAAACCACTTAATCTGAATATTTACAATCATCATGGAATATGAGTGAATGCCCCGTGTGTATAGTTAGTGCAAATGCCATGGCCAAATCTGCATGCCCTTGCAAACCAGTATAACAGATTAGCTATTACTGAAGGCTACATCTGTTATTCTTCATCCAATGCGATTTATACGGTATAATTTGCCCATTCTGGTGCTTAGTGAGCAACTGCCAACCAAATAACATAGATTATGCAACCGATACATTTTCAGTTTCAGTACAATACGAAATACGTATCGGCTGCAATCGCCACTTCGACAAAACAGACTCTGGAATACACTAAGGGTCTGGATTTTTATAACAATTTAAAAATTTTTTAGTGTTTTTCATTTTGTGAAGATTGTGCATCAAAAACATAATGGGGGGGGGGGTTTATTAAAGGCAATATGGTACTTAGCAATAAGGTGTACATAGAGATTTAAATCAACCCATGGGGTGTTAAATACAAATATACTATGTCTATACCTAATACCATAATGGAATATATTAAAACAGGTGAAAGCATACATATTTAATTTGCTAAATTGGTATCAAATTGCTTAGCTTGGTAAATGTTACTTAAATATGTTATAAAAACAACCAATACAATTTTTACTCCACTTTAGAAGAGTACATATGTAGATGAGCCTTAATACCAGTATGCT
The DNA here is from genome assembly GCA_023653785.1 of Ophioderma brevispina. Lineage (NCBI taxonomy): Eukaryota > Metazoa > Echinodermata > Ophiuroidea > Amphilepidida > Ophiodermatidae > Ophioderma > Ophioderma brevispina. The sequence goes on from JAMKCH010021097.1 coordinate 14,760, forward strand.
GATATAGCTCACTTTAAATCTCCATAAAGGAATACTTGGAAGTTGTTTACAAAAGCAATACATACCATTTTCACAAAATTAGATTTAACAGCACCAAAACTCATCATGCTGTTTAGATTGATAGCTAGAGGATGTGGTGCCCAGGGCAAGATGTTTTTAAAGCGGCCACCTCCGACGCCATAGTCCCATGTGAGCAATCACAGGTGGGGTCAAGGGGAAAAGCCCCTGGCAAGTTGTTCCGGAAGCCTAAGGCAGTGGCGTACCGACCGGAGGGGCGGCAAAGTTGCCCCGTTGGCCGAAAAAGGCGGAGCTGATATGGGCCAAAATGTGATTTTTGTCCCTCTTTTTCGGGGCAATTTCAACCAATTTTAGGCCAAAATTTGAGCAAAATTAAAGTAAGTTTGGCAACTTTATTGTGCTTCGCGCGCATTTTGTCAAATTCAGACGTAATTGGAGGGAATCACCGTAGATTACAACAAATTTTGCCCACTCTGGTGGGACGGACTTGGAAATTTGCTCCCTCTGGATTGACTGCCTCGGTACGGATGCTCTCAGGTTTTAGCATGTTGAGTACACTTCCGGGGAGCTCTCAGATATCTCACTATCTCGAAGCAGATGAAACTTTTTGAACTATAATATGGCTTTACTTGTTTTCAAAACAATCTTTCAGTGACCTTTTGAGAGTGTATTTGAAAAGCATAGAATAAGCCATACAACATATTTTTGTGTCAAGTTTATTATCCCCAATGTCATTTCAGCGGCCCCCCCCTCCCCCCCCAGAGTTGATTGCCCAGAGCTCTGCAGACACACATGCCAACCCTTTCCCCAAGCTACCTCACTATTACATGCAATATTCCCAGTTAAAAACTCGTGAATATTGTCAGAAGTAAATGTAGCACATGTCTTCTCATATTTTTTCCATGTGGGAAAATGCAGCTAAACTCCGAGCTTAGCTCAAGTGACCCAATATCTTACCACTTCTCGTTACTACCAAAACAGCAGTGACCATTTTCAAGAATATTTTGCCGACAAGAACATTAGTCATAAGTATGACATGTATAAAAAACAAACGTAATATGACTATGTATATATGATTTTAAAAGTAACCACCAAATTAAGGACATGCATCAGTTATAAGGGACTGTGATAAGTACCACAAACACAGTAAACAATGGCACAGTTATAAAACAGTCATGTTAAAAAGTTCAATCAGTATTAAGTACAGTGACTAAGTATTCACAAAAACACATTTAACAATGGCACAGTTATAAAACAGTCATAAAAGTTCATCAGTTATAAGTACAGTTGATAAGTACCAACAAACACATTAAACAATGGCCACAGTTATAAATTTGTAGCAAATCAGTCAGTCATGTCTAAATCTAAGTAAAAATATGGACACTTGAAAAAAAAAATTTGAATAAAATATAAAAAATACTGCAAGTGAACTTGCGTCATCCACCTGACAAGAAGGCAGTCTGGAACATGACCTCAGATGACCTTTGACCTTGGTTCATGACCTTTGACATCATCCACATATGAAGAAACCCTTATTGCACCTTAACCCCAAGTCTGGTTTAAATCGGACTTCAACTTTTTGACGGAGACCTGAAAAACGAAAACCTAACCAAACGGACCATGCACACATACATACGGACATGCGCACCCTTGCAATATCCCCTCTGCTTTTCAAGCCAGGGGATAAAAATGATACAAAGTGGGGGAGAGCACGGGATTATAATCCTATAGTGAGTCTTATCTCGGGATACATAACAAAGGCACTTGCACACATAAGATGTCTTAAGTCGTGTCCACACGACGTTATTACCGGTATTAACTAATACCGATGGAATTAAAAAAACAAATCCACTAATTCCCCTCACGCCTATTGTACCCTATTGTAATCGTCTCCTCATGCGGTCGGACATAAGTCACTTAATACCGGACCTAAATCGATCGGTTTTAGTGTTTAATATAAATTTGCCGTGTGAACTTACTCTATCGGACCTAACTAGGCTTTAAGTCCGACGATTTAATGCCGAAGAAGAGCAGGGTTAAGTCCGGTCGTAACTTTACGACCGGTGTGAAAGCAGATATAGTCCGGTGGGACTCATAGTCCGGGGCTCATAGACGACAACGGAATAAAGCGTGAAACTAATGTTGCGTAAAGAGTCAACTGAATCGATTGCCCTATTGTTCACCATTGTTCCCGGACTATGAGTACGCCGGACAATGGTTACTTCTACACCGGTATTAGTACGTAAGTATGTGTGGACATGCTCTGTCGGACTTAACTGTGACCAGTGTTAACAAAAACAAGTAAGCACCTGTTCTACTGACATATTAGAGGTGTGAAGGATTTGACCTAAGTGACTTATGTTCGACCGCATGTGGAAAAAAAAAAAAAAAAAAAATTAGTGTTATGCACTGTTTTATACCCAAAGTCCACAACTGAGATGCTGAACTGTGCAGATGCAATCATTCTGAGAATTGTGGGTAATGCCTCATTCAGAATGCTGGATATTTTAACTGTTGATATGTTATTCATAAAAATAAAGGGGGATGACCCAATTTACAGACACTATCAGCGATTTGCAAAATCAGAAAATGTGAAAAAAACCATCAAAAATCAGATTTCCGTAACAAGTATGGGTAGGCCAAAAGCAACCAAATATGGACAAAAACGGATATTTTTGACTTTACTGTCCATATGGACACTTACTAGAACACGTAATTGATTGGAGATTCATATCTTTAGAACATGCTGTCTTCTCTCTTTCTCCAATTTTTCAGTGGGAAAAAGTAAATTATGAAAATTCTACAGACTTATCCTTCACTTTTAAGCTACTCCTACAAATTTCAAATTCGAGTGGATCACTGATAGTGTTTTTAAGTATATAAAGTTTTCATCTAGATAGAATGGCCTTCACCCCAACTTGTCCCCCAAACCCCATCTGTAAAACTTTGCGCCGATGTTTCACTCCGTTTTAGCAATTGGGCCATGGCCCTTTAAAAACTGTTCTTACATTGAACTCTCATTCCTAATGGTTTAGAACACAATGTATTGCTTGATAACATATTTACACACTGCTAATCACTACCTGCTTATCAATCACATCTAAACACTATTTGGATTGGTTACTTGGAAAGTAATATCATATAATGAGCAAATCAGAGACACTGTAAGAATGATGGCATGGTTTACACACAGATATAAGCACTTTTTTGATTGGCTACTCAGAGGGCTATCTCATATTGTGTCCTGTAATGAGCCAATCAGACAGATTATATCATAGAGGTAGTGCCTGGGCAGTTAAGATTTCATGATTGTGTTCACACAAGACATAAGCACAGAGTGTTGTGCATTAAAGGTGATGGATATAGTTGACATTAATTTGTTTAAATTATTAGATTGAACCCAAATAACTGACATGCAGATATCCAAATCTCTGATTTGTGCTGTTACTTAATAAATAATCATTGCTATTCTATTTTGTATCACAAATACCAATTAATAAATATTATATATTTACACTTCTGGCATAAAAGAAAATATCCAATCCTCTCTTTCTCAACCATATTTAAAAAAAATCACAAAATTAATATTTTCATAAGAGGATCCACAAAAAAAACATATGAATAGAAGCTTTGAAGGTGACTTGCCTCATCTAAGAAAGTGTTCTTGTATCCGTGCTACTCTCAGTTTTCTGAAAGGTGAGTGATTTGATTCAGATTTTTCATGACTTTTCTCTCCCTCACATGGAAGCATAATCACCAAAAACATCCGATTACAAATTTTGAGTTAAATCAGTCCATCCATTTGAAGTACAAATGTGTATTAAATTTGAGTTAAATCAGTCCACTCATTTGGATAGTTGAAGTAAAAATGTGTATTAAATTGGGCCATAGGACAGTGTGTGTTAATTAATGTGGTCGACCACATTTGATGATGGTTTTGCTCAACACTTCAAAAGGAAATATTTCCTGGGTCTTAAATTTCACTGGGGTAATGAGAAAAATATGAACTTTCTTCTGATACCAAAATCTCAATTTTGATGAAGTCAGGGATGATGTTGTCAATCAGTGGCGTATCGGGCCTGCCCGCTCTGAGGGGGCAATTTCCCAGCCTTGGGAAATTTTCCCTCTCAGGGGGGTCAAAAGGCCAATTTTTCCCAGTCAGAGGGCTAAAAAACGGCTGATTTGGCATGGTTTTAGCAATTTTTTTTCCCGGCCAAAGTCGTCGGGGGGGGGGGGGGGGGGGGTTCAACCCTGCCCCCCCCCCCCCCCCCAAAAAAAAAAAAAAAAAAAACCCAGTGTTGTCAATTGAGTCACCCACCTTTAAAACTATGAATATTTGTGTCAAGATTTTGCCATCAATACCACCATAATAAAATCCTTAATCATCTTATCAATAATTTTTCACATTGGGAAACAATTCTGTGTTTTGTCACTTTCCACTCAAGTGTTCAAAGACTTGAATCTCCATTCAATTACGTTTTGTAGTAAAGTGTCCGTACGAACACTAATGACTAAAATATCCACTTTTGTCCTTATTAGGTTGATTTTGGTCGTATAATTTGCAAGGTATGATAGGATACCTATACTCGTTACAAACATGTAAAATCTGATTTTTTGTGACTTTTTGGATTTTCTGATATAGCAAGTTACTGATATTGCCTTTAACCTCTTGAAGAGATACAATTCCAGACGAGCACCAAATGATGGACAAGTGTATGGGTGAGGATGTTGATTTATCAGGTCAAGCTGAAGAGGGTTTTATTGCCCATTACTTGTGAAACTTTTGCTATCAGGTTAGTGTTTTAGAATAGTTGGCTTTGTCAACCTAACATAATCTTCGTAGTATAATTGCATGCTTCACCTCAAGCATTAAACTAACTCACAAAATGTCACAAAATGAAAGTGCATTATCCCTATCACAACATACATGGGCGTGCATAATAAACGCTGGGAGTAGATAGATTCTGTAAACAAATTTGTTTCCTTCTTACTACACTCAACAGTAGAATTTTTTTACTGTCGCTTCAAAATTCTGAAGGGGTGAAAAGATGATTGTTTTATGCGCTGCAGTAAGATTTGATTATGTGCATGCCCCACCTTTGTGCACCCAGTGATGAATGCTTTATATTTGCCCAAAAGGGACTGATTTTACTTTTTTTTAAATGTACAAAAGCACTGGGCACAACCTCCTATGATACACAACCTCCTATGATACAATCTGTCTGATTAGCTCATTAAGCTTCTTCATTACTGGACGCAACATAAGATGGCCCTCTGAGTAACCATCAAAGAAGTTCTTCGCTGTGTAAATTATACCAATATTCTTACAGTATCTCTGATTTGCTCATTACATGATATTACCTTCCAAGTAACCAATCAAAATAGTGCTAGATTTAGACAGGATCAAGTCCCTTAAATCCTCCTGGAACCCCAATGACATATAGTTGGGTGAGCAATAATCCTAAGAATTTTAAAACAAAAATGAGAGATATTAAGGCATAATTTCAACAACCTGTAGATTCTATAGGGACTCAAGTCTATTAAAAGGAAATAAGACACAAATTTAATAAACTGCAGCCACAATAATATTGTTAATTTTTAAAGTCTATCAACATATCTCAATCCCAACAATCAACTACCACTACTAGGATAAATTTAAAACCATTTCTCCCTCTCATGCATGTCAAAACAAACATGCATGTTATAGAACTACAGTCCTGGCACTTAAGAGTGGCAATCAGGCTAATATTGCACTCATCAGTGGACCATTAAGCCATATATGGTCATCAAGCTAATTGATATGCGCAAGCAATGACCATAAAAGCTTTTATCACCTGGTAATGAGCTTGTATTAGTCTTAGTATTATGGTCAATAGAGGGCAGCAGATGCAGAAATCTAGCATAGTTGAGCAAAATCAGAGATATCACGCCAGAGTAACTCTAGATTTATGAGCTTATTCAACACTCAAAATCATGTTTTCCATCATTTAAGCCATATGATAACATTTTGGAATAACTTGGTATTCTTTGGTCCCACTCAGATAAAATTTGGAAGGAAATTAAATCCAAGAAAATGGCTTCTGTTTCTAACTTATACTCAAACGATTGGCCTGGCTTAACAACTTCCAAATTTTGCTGCATGATTAAAATCTAATTACAGAATCCATAAATGGAACAATCAGTTGTTCCATTATGGCAAACAATGACACACCCCTACTTTCTGAGTCACTGCGTTTTATGAAATTTAATATAACAATCAGAATGTGTGTAATGATTGCTATTATTTTAATATTATAAATTTACTAGTACTTGTGTTGTACTGATTGTAATCATAGTAATATTAGTTCTCAAAATTGATTGTCTAGATACAAATTTATACCAGATCAGAGTAGCTTGGTCAATTTTCCAACCGTACTTTTTTCATAACTGATAAGTCGGGCCTATAGCCTGGATGTTTTGGGGAGCCCTAAAATGTGAAACTTTCCCACAGAAAAAAATTGCTTTTCGAGAGATCGAGAGAGAGAGAGAGAGAGAGAGAGAGAGAGAGAGAGAGAGAGAGAGAGAGAGAGAGAGT
>JAMKCH010021098.1:0-126308 GCA_023653785.1 Ophioderma brevispina
ACGTTGAAATCACCCAGCAGTATCGGTTTTTAGCGGGAACAAGAGCAATCTCATTAGGAAAGTATCAAACTCAATTAAGAATTGACTTATTTTGAGACCATTTTCCCTGGAAGGTGGTGGACGATACACAGGAATGAGTCTAACACTAGTTTTGTTTATTACAACACGCATTGCTCAAAAGAAGGTGGATTAATGCCTGTGGTTTATTTTTGAATGTTTAAGGCAGGTTTTGTGGATTATCCCAACACCACCATGGTCCATAGGACTTCTGGGAAAGTGCAGGAAGGAATATCCCTCAGGCAGCATCTCAGCATTACCACAGGATCGCTTTCAGCCAACTCAGGTTTCAGTATCACAAAAATGTCCCACATCATTCCAATAATGTCATCATAATAGAACCGTCTTTTTTACGGACGAACGGCATTCCATAACTGATGTTGAGAAAATTTTCTTATGTTTAGGACTGTCACGGATGTTTTGCTGGAGTCCTGTTGACTGCCCAGCATGAATGGGATCATTTTTGGTTTTTAGAATGTCTGGACTAGCTGGGTGCTGTGGGGTCCTGGATGGTAGATATATGGATTAAATTATCATTGTTGGCCCGGGAAGTGGAATGGTAGGGTTACGATCATCCCTTTGAATGTTGGTGACGGGACGTCACCACTGCCATGATTCTACGTTTCATATGCTTCCCTCCCCGATGGGCTCTCGTCTAATGAATTTCATAATCATATCCCAAAACTACAATTACATAAAAAAACCTAAATAAGAATTAAAATTACAATTCTTAAATACAATTACAGATAGTTTTTAAACAAAGAATACAATTAAGAATAGCTATCAGAAGTGCTGGTCTTTGGTCATTCCATGGAGTGCCTTTCCTGTATTGAGTACGACAACTTCCAACATCTATCACAAAGTGTTTTAAAGAAATTTTGTTTTTGTTCCACTACTATTGTGATCAATAATAAGTCTGCTTCTGGGCTTAAAGGCTCACTCAAGATTTTGAAATATAATTTTTTTGTGTAATTAATTGACAGTAGTCATCTAGAACTAGATAGTCACCTACAGTGCACATTTCCAAATTTTGAGATGAAGAGATTTTTGTTTTGATGTTTGTAAACATTTATGTGTTATATACAAAAAATCCGATCTGGAATTTTATTTCAAAGTTGTGATTTTCTATATGAAAAGACATTGTTTGTTTATAAAATTGAGGGTGCTCTCAGGAAATCGAGTTAGCCTTTAAGCCCGTGGTCAATTGCTGTTAAATAATTGCAAGAAGAGCACTAGTCCATACTGATCCTATGGGTCTAAGCTGTCTTTTTGAATTACAAAAGGAAAACACAGGAAGATCTTATAAAGTCATTTTGTAGGCAATTACAGCCATGTGCAAAGCTCCTGCAAAATAGCTCGCCTTCAATTTTCTGTCCACAAATCTTGTTTATCATACCCCTACTAGAAAACCTGTCAGGCACTTTATGGCACATAGATTACCCATAGAATTGCTCACAGTATAAGAGAGAGGGCCCCAAAGTTATAGCATTACACCCCATCAGGTTGAGGCAACGCTGGACATAAAACAGTGACTCTTAATATTTTGCTTCCAAAGTTATCATAAGATGGTGGCTATAGATGAAGGACTTTCCTTAAACTTGAATTGAACTAAACTTGACATGTAACATAACACTGAGTTTTTATCCCCTGGCTTAAAAAACATTGGTAAATTTTGTTACATGATTCCTTTTGTGTTGTTATGTCTGTATGTCCATGTCCCCTTTGGTTAGGTTGGCGGCTTACTGTTCTCAATCTTGCAGGCATTGCCCTATGACCTTCACACTGCTCACAAGAACCACTTGACCAAGGCTTTAATGAGGTTTATTAACCAAGGCTTATAATATAATTTTACCTCTAATCAAATTGTCAGTAATTATGGCTACATGTCACTTGGTGGTGACTTGATTCGATTTATTTTTGTGTAGCCTGATAGGTATAAAAGCACACAGGCATGCAGTTTATACAAATCTTTAATCATTCAGGTAAATAATATCTCATTCATTTCACAGAAAAAACTGGAAGCAGAATTACAATCTATTGAGGAAAAGCATGAAAACAAGAAGAGGAAATTCTATGACAGCAGTGATAAATTCCATCAAGAAATGAAGAAGGTATGATGTAATATAATTTGCTGGCATTGTAACAGCCAACACGTTGTTTACTCTGTACAGGGTGTCCCCAAAAATGGTGCAAACAGATAAACTTCAATTTCTCAAAAACTGCTGAAGCTGTGAATTTCATATTCATGGAGGATATTAATTATACTCTTTTGTATAAATTGTGCAAATCCCATGACAATCTGCCCATGCAAACCTGAGATAGGACAGATTATTAAAAGCCATCTGTTTTTCACCCATTCCAATGGAATTAACAGTTAAAACATCATTGTCCGTTTTGTTGTCGGGTGAACGATTTCCAACACATTGAATGTACTGCTGTATTAATGGCATACCATAAGTAGTAACAACTGAGGAAAATAAAATGCACCGCAATTATTTTTAGATTTATTAATTAAATGGCAAAATAGCATTAGAGAATAATAAACATGCAATGATTAAAGCCTATCGTGTCATTCTAACAATTCGGAATCAGCACAAATCAAACTTGACGCAAGTCTAGTTTTAATCTCCATACTCTCCAAACTCTACCTATTTTGTGATAAATAGCATTTTTGTGATGGCCGATCTGTGCGGCAGATCGGAAATCTGCCCGATTTTGGTCGAATCGGCTTTGAATCGGATCGGGAGAAAAGTCATCAGCTACCGCTCTACCTCACCGATCTCCAAACTGACAATAAAAGCCAAAGTTTACTAAAATACAACAGATTTTTAAAGCTACCAGTTATTTTTTCTAATGTGACTACTACATTATGTCATTTAAATGCGCTGCCATCATTTAACGCGCAGAATCCTGTTGTGTACACTGTAGATAATTTCTAATACTTTTGCGTATTTTACGCATACTCTGAAACGGGAGTTTTCCTGCGGGTGAAGATCCATCCAAAATACAAGGAAAATTCCATCAACATCTATCAGGACGGAAATGATCATGCGTACAAGTAGTCATTGCAGCCATTGAATGGCTGAACGAAAGACTCCATGTGTGTTTCCTCATAACGTAATTCATCAATATATGTTCCGGAACTTAAATTATCGTTATTTTCTTTGGCTCTTCCTCTATTTGTTTTTTTGTAAAACACAAATGAGTAAAGGTTTAAGTATGAGTTTTGCGACGAGAAAGTGAAGTTGAGTTCGTGGCTTTAACAGTCCGATCAGGCGCGAATCACGGAAGTTAAGCAACGTCGGGCCCGGTCGTGCTTGGGATGGGATACCAGAGACGAGATATAGTTCAGGTGATCTTTGTTGTTTTTGACTATCCCTTCCAATCTATGATCTTTTTTGTTTCCTCTCCTAAATTATTATTAAGAAACATCTTGCCTGCTCAAGTTCTAATGAAATAGACAATTTGTAATATTTTTTATTTTCTTTTTTGCATCATGTATGAACAAAACCTGAAGTGCACTGATTCTACACGTTTTCGTCTAGTGGCACTCAACACTAAACCTTGTAAGAAGCTGTCTTTTCGTACGCCTATATCCGAAATCGCCTATCATTAAGTATTTAATAAGTTTATTTGATAGTTTTGTATTCCCGATTTTCTCTTAGATTTTATTAAGTTTTAATAATTTGTCAGTGTGTTTCCTTACAAATTTTTATTCATTGGGTTACTCTTTATCAGTTATTAGTTTTTATTTATATTGTCAGTTAATATTTATTCCGCTTTACATTTATTCCATTTTATACTTATTCAGTACATTATGCAGTTTTATATTTACGACAGTCTGATTATAATTTGTTGGACTGAAACGAACATCACTCGCGAGCGTGGACTGCGTGAGCCAGGCATGCAGGAGGAACATCGCACCTGGTTTCGCGACGCGTAATTGTTCGAAGAATGCGCCGAACCTCCGCGGAGCTTGTTGCCCTTACACGAGGTGTGGGTTCTCCTTTCCAAGTAATTATTAATCCCACTGTAATTACTTTCTATTTATTCGTTTATTATAATTTATTCCGTTTAATTATATTTACTAATATATTGATGTTTAATATTTATAATATTTATTTATTTACATGTAGTTTATATTTATGAATATATACATTCATAGTTATATCTTTTTATCTAAAGTTAATCACCAGACTCAAGGAAATGAAATGAAGAGTGAGAAGAAGAAACAGATGAAAGAACAGATTACCTATATTTGGGATTTGGACAGCTTTATTACCGCAAAGAGGGAGTGGACCATTGCTTTTTTTTTCTTTTTATATTTGAAACCGCAGTCCTCATCTAAACCCTTCAGTCTTCGTCCTCAGCTGCCTGTGGAATAGATATCACCTCTTCATCTAGTCCTGATCGGTCCTACAATAATACAAAAGAGATATTGAGATAATAATAGAGGATAAATGTTATATAAAACATAAATGATGTAAGAAAAATAAGTTAACAACATGACTTAAAACGGATTTGCGATTTAAATAATATGATGATGGCTTATAATGGTATTGTCGGAGTGGGTTCTTTACCAGAGCGTAGTCCCTTCGGGACGTGCTAGTTCCCGTGGTATGAATCCAACAGGCCTGTCTTCCTTGGTAGTTAAACGCTTTCCCCTGGAGGATAGCGACTACTAACTAGCCAAAGGGCGCCGACAAACCCATATTAGTCCACTTCTTAATAAAGGATGTTATATAAAAACGCAAATGATATAAAATAAAGTAAACAACAATGAACTTAATACAAAACAGATTTGCGAAATTAGAGAAAATTAAATTAGATACGATGAAGCTGATAATGGTATTGTCGGAGTGGGTTCCGATCCATAGCGTAGTCCCTTCGGAACGTGCTAGTGCCGTGTACGAATCCACAGGCCCCGTCTTCCTTGGTAGTAACGCTTTCGCAGGCGTATCTTCCATGGAAGAAAGTGACTAGTCAAAGGCCGACAAAACCAATATTAGTCTCTTCTGCATATTTATTATGACGCTATCGATGCGGTACAAAACATAGCCACTGCAATGTTAAAAATACTTAAAAAATAGGTAACGACAGAGTTGAAATGGGAATAATTTCGCCCGTATTTCTTGACTTTGCTACCATGGATTTTTCAGTTCATTGAAATATCTTTAGAAAATATTTAAAAATATAAAATAGTCGCATGGCCGACATATGGTTTTGACTATAAATAGCTTATAAACATCGAATAATGCGTTGTTTCTCTATGTACCCGTTTATACATGACGATCCTAAGTCGGGTCCGTCGCTGGTGCGGCTTATCTTGCGGTGCGGCTTATACGTCAAGGTCTGAATCTTAATAAGGCGATTTTTAGGCCCTTATATTCCGAATTTCACTGCGATTTTGGGGCGATTTCTAATTTACAATATAATCTGAATCGGGAATCTGATCGTTCGGGGTCGATCAACAATTTTATGATCGAGATCGTCAGTACCTATCTGTGGCTGGATCGCCATCACTAAGAAGCATTTTTGCCAAATAACTTGTAAACTAAGTGGCACCTGTGTTTGAATATCATATCATAACTTTTTTTTTACAAAAAGAAATTATAATAGCTCAATGACACCAAAGTCCTTTGCTCGCAGTAACTGTTTTTGGCTGACATCTTTTAACCAGACCCGAATGTGTAATGACACAATGGATACGATTTTCTTGATGTTTCTCTCTTATGAAGGTTTTATAAATAACACAATTGGAAGAACGCGCCATTCATTATTATTGAACTACGCTAAGAGGATCACACCTCACATTTATTAACCCTAAGACGTCACCGGGGCTTTCCCCCAATAACGTCCGAGAGTCAATGAGAATCAATCCATTCGTGTCGTTTGATGTACGAGAGTCAATCAGAGTCCTTTGTTGACTTTCAGTGACTCTCGGACGTTTTTCCTGCAAAGGAATAACTGGCGTCGTATGTTTTAAAGTGGTTCCCACTGCCGAAAGTCAACAGAAATCATTGGGTGTTCTGCCGGCAATACGTCAGAAAGTCAACCAGAATCATGGTTGTTCTGCCGGTATAATGGCTGAGAATCATTTGATTTCCAACGTCTTCTGCCAGCAAACGGTCCGAGAATCAATGAGAATCATTGACCGGAATGTACGTTCTACTTCCGGGTGTGCAAATTTGACCTTGACACATCTGCTAAATTCGGAGGGCCCAAATAAGCCCACAGTGGGGGAAAAACCCTGTGGGACGTCGGGTAGGCGGTGCATCGTGGGATACAACATGGCGACTTAAATTCATATTTACATACGTGGATGTCTCAAAGTCAATGAGAATCATTTGGTTTTTCAACTTCTCCTGCGGGGAAGTCGGCCGAGAATCAACCAGAGTCAATGGGGTGTTTTACGGGAAGACGTCCGAGAATCAATGAGAATCATTTCGGGTAAAATATATAGTTTTTGACGTCAGAGAGTCAATGAGAATCATTGGCGACCCTTGGAAATTTTGAATGATTCTCATTGACTCTCGGACAGTTTAGGGTTAATTACGCTATTTTAACAATTGACTTGATTCTAAAATTTCATAAACATCCATTTCTTTTCTTAAAATCTGTTCAATTTACATGCATTACCCCCGACAATAAATATTTCAACAGCAGGTAACCCTTCAGAATGAGTATTATCAGATTAAAAGTTATTATTGTTAGATATTATGTAAATTATTTGTTCAAATACAGCACTCTATTAATTTTGTAGCATGTTCTGAGGTTATCATTTGCTCAATGCACATGATTGAGCCATGAATCTATCTGATGTACCACTAATCACTAACTCTGTAAATCCCACGGGAATGGATGAAAAACAGATAGTCTTTAATAATCATTTATATCTCTGGTTTGTGTGGGCGGATTGTCATGCGATTTGCACAATTTATACAAAAGAGTGTAATTAATATCTTCCATGAAAATAAAATTCACAGCTTCAGCAGTTTTGAGAAATTAAAGTTTATTTGCTTGTACCACTTTTTCTGGGACATCCTGTATGGGCCTTGTTGGATGATGAACCACTCAAACATAGTGGTTGTCTCTATAAAGTCACTCTAAGGCCAAATAAAAAACAGTTGGTCTCAGAAGAAATGTGAAAAAAGGCAATGCGAAGTTCTTTGTAGGCGAATTTTCCTTTTTTTAATGAAAATTAAAAAATCAGAAATTCAAGTGAGCAAGAAAGTAAAAAATCTGAACAAAATGATGCGCCAAAGAAACAAATTTTGAAAGTAATACGAGGGATCTTCTGAGATACATGTTCTTTAATTTGGCCTTGTAATAATAATAATGGCCTTGCGCATTGAGACAACATTGTTGTGTTTGCGCTAAGTGTGGTATTATTATTATTATTATATAGATTGAACCCTGAAGTGGCATTTCACAGCATAAAGCACAAGAAATGAATCTTTAAATTACATCAAATCCGTTTTCATAGCATATGGAATTCACAAAATATAAGTGATTGTTGAAAGCCACAAGAGTATTTTGATGATTTTGATATTTTAAGAAATAAGCCAGATAACTTTGTTAACTGCGGAAATAATAGTGATTAGCATGACTAAATCAGTAATCATTGATTAAATATCATGTTTTCAATAGGTTCTTTCACGTTTTTATCCCCCTGGCTTGAAAAGCAGTAGGGATAGCGCATATGTATGTGTGTGTTCCAGTTTGGTTAGGTTTTCATTTTTCAGGTCTTCAAAGAAAATTTGAAGTCTGAACTGCAATAGGGGTTCATTCATATGTGGATGATGTCAGAGGTCATGGACCAAAGTCAAAGGTAAGAGAAGATATCAGTAGCTTCCCACAATGCATTGCTTCCATTGGATGTTTTTGTACAGGTAGTCATGTGAATCGTTAGAGATTAAACACTCTTAAAATGCAAGTTTATGATCACTACTGTCAATTTAGCCATGTTTCATCCCTAACGATTCATATCGGTACCTGTACAAAAACCTCCATTGGAAGCAATGCATTGTGGGAAGCTACTGAAATCTTCTCTTGTCAAAGGTCATCTGAGGTCATGTTCCATACTGCCATCTTGCCAGGGGGATCTTCCAAGCTTACTTACTGTATTTTTAACAATGAGTGCCTTAAAACTAAAATAAGAAATTTGAAAAAAAAAATTATTACAATATCATCTTTTATGTCAAACTTGGAAACATGGCTGGAGACTTGTTCTGTAGTTTTTGCAGAAGTATATTTTCTTTCAGATACAAAGGCTGTTTCTCTTGAAAATAAAAAGGGAGCAGTCATTTCTAAGCATTTCTGTATAACTGGGAATTAAGTAATATTATCTTGTACATGGATCTAACAGATATTCATATAGCCTTGCTGATTATTCTACAAGTTCTTTTGACATTGCCCAGAGGCAAAAATGGAGTATAAAAATTTGTGATAAAATTATCCTTTGAATTATTTGTCAATATGTTTTTATAAGTGTAATTATGCACTCTGTTGCAGTTGTGCGAACAAAAGGTAGATATCAAATGGGATGAACTGGTATTCCCAGAGCTGATGCCTCAGATGTCCACAATGTCTACCTTACAAGGACCCCCAAAATCAAGTAACGATCAGCAACCTTCCAATGGAACTCCAGCCACCTTAGAAGTGAATGATCAACCAGCTATGAATGGTCAAACAGACGTGAATGGTCAAACAGACATGAATGTACAACAATCTGATGATGGTACACCTTTGGGGAGCATTCAGGAGCCATTAGGAAGTGGTCAGCAACAGCAGCAGCAATCACAGCAGCAACAGGATCTCAAAGCAAATGAAGAGGTATGAAGAGTGATAAGAAAACTGAAATATGTAGGTTTCTTGATAACATTGTTCTTGCAATTTTTTTAAAGCACATGTATATGCTTGCAGCTCATTACCTGATGAAGCATTTATCCATCTGTCCATATTTTTGAAACTTCTCACACATTAGCTGTAGGTATTTTGATATAAAATTGGCTGGATTGAGCATGATACACAAAGATATTGGTCGAGCTATGAGTTTTAACAAATATTTTGCAAGGCGTAGCTGAGCATAATATTTTTAAAACACATAGCTTTGTGTATCGTGCAAAAGAATCCATTCAATTCTATCATTATCCTTTGAGAATCTTACTTGAATATAAAGAAAAGTACTGTAACTCAGTCATGGACTGATGAGGACTTGCCTTTCAAATTAGTCAGCAAGCCAACTCTTCAAAGTCAGTATTCCTCCTTTAGACTATTTTTAAAAAAATGTAGAAGGCTCTCAAAGCATAATAATGATGAAACTTGGATTCAGTGACCCTGGGTGTTGTGATGCAAGGAATGCTAAGCAAGAAGTTGCGGTCATGCAAAACACTTGAAATGCATTTTGCACCAAAATGGATAGTCACTGAAGTTGCTCAGAATTTTAGAGAGGGGTTATATGATGTATTTAGGGATAATAAGGCAAAGGTTGTTTAGGAGTTCTAGGGGTATTTGAGTCATTGTGTAAACAGATGTAAAAATAAGTTCTTCTAATGCTTGTTTGGAAGTACTTAACCTTAGGTGTTCATGATTAGGGTCTAAGGTCACCTGGAGGTCATGCCGTTTTAGTCCCTGTCACACGACAATGAGGGACTGTAGAAGTAGACGTGTGTGTCATGATATATGTGAATGTGTCTGTCATACTTTCCTTTTGTAAGTATGGTCTTCATTTAATCATGGATAGATGTTCATCTTTTCACCTTAAATCAAAGCTAGGCCAAGGATGTGTCTTGGTTCAAAGGTCAAAGTAATTAATATGGTCAAACACTGTCTTAAAATCCTTGAATGGAAATTCATCAGATTTCCTCCATTTGTTTTGGCAAAGGTCTGCTATCAGAGATCATTTTTTGTTGCTTGAGTGCACTGGTACATTTGAACAGTGTGTACTCAAATTGGAAAGTAATGGGAGAAGTTAGTGAAATATCTTTCAAACAGTGACTGACACAATGCCTTGCTTAATTTCCAATCATTGTGATTATAGGCATCTGAAGAACAATCAGCTACTACAGAAATTGGTGGGGAATCAACTCAGAAGGAACAACAAAAAAAGGAATTGCAAACAGAAGAAGCTATGGAAGTGGATCAGTTGAATACTAGTTCAGAAAGCAAGACTACTGCACTAGCAGCTAAAACTGAAGATGGTGGTGAACAGAAAGCAGATAACAATGTGGATACTGCTACATCTGATGGTTAGTACTTCTGAAATCATTGCCAGCATTAACTACTATGGTTATACCATAATTCTAGATTCTCAAGTATGGCTGACCACATTTTTTGGTCCATAGTTTTTGGGGGTTTTTTTTGGAAGGGAAATATGACAAGCCAAAATGTTTCCTGATTTTTCACTACAGTGAAATGTTTTGCCTAACAAGATTAAGGGAAAGTCAGCTGTGCACCAGCTAATTGAGATTGGATCCCCGATCTTAATTTTTGTTAACTGAAATGAATGAGTGTTTGGCAGACTTGCTCAGGCTAAATACTTGGAGGATGCGGATGTTCCTGGTTCTAAAAAGAGGGTCAAACATCATCTAGAGGTCATCTATTTGGGGTCAAGGCCAAAAATAAACAAATATACTTCAAAGAAAAATTCAAATTGTGGCTCTCACTGAGGTTGATTGGAATTAATGATAAGGATTGTTTGAGTTCTTTTTGATGTCAGGTCAAAGGACATCTAAGTGGAGATGTTAAAAATTGCACAAATAGAAAAGAATTGGTATTCCTGAAAGCTGTGTAGAGTTAATGTTTTAGGTTGTTAATGTGTCAGGTCTAGAGTAAAAGAGCAAATATCATCCAGGAGTCATTTAAAGTATAGCATGCTGAGGGCAATTAAAATGAGAATGTATTTAGGTATTAAGTCCTTTCTGATGCTTATTCTAGGAAAGTGATGGACACTTTTGGATATAATACCCCTAGATTTAATCACTCTTCTACCAACCGTGGCTTTTAAGCCTAACTGGTTAGAATGCACTTGCAAGCCCGAATGAGCAAGCTTGATGCTTGCATTAGAACAGTTGGGAAAATGTGCTCCCTTTTTATTTTCAATTCATAAAAAAAATTTTATTAAATTACAAAAAATGGTCAAATTATGCTTTGTACAGGCGGTATAGGGAAATGAAAAACATTCTTCTGCCTTGGTGAAACATGCTTCGATCTTACTAATACTTCAGGTTTAGAACAGCATATACCCAAGGAAAATTCTCCAGGAGTTCCAAGTGGGTCAGAGAAAAAAAAATTCGTCCCACCCTGTTTTGGGAAGCGATAATCAGTCAATTGTGAAGAGTTATGGCTAGAGGTCAAAATTCACATAGGATATCTAGGAGTAAATAAAATATTGCATTGGGTATGCACTTAATCCAACGAATCTCTACAGTGGAATCAATTGAATGTTTAATCACCTTTATAAGTGTCATACTTAACAACTTCACTGAGTTAATATTTGGCAGGCTTGGTTGTATGGTCATTGAAACTTGGTAGGTGTGGTCAACATTCAGTGCTGGGGGTATAGTCGCCATTTCATACCAAGGTCATTGGGTCATATCAATTTCACATCACTACAAATGGTTTCATGGTCATGAATCTTCATGGGTGTGGTCAACATTCAGAACTAAAAATTTTGAAGGTCATTTCAAGGTCAAGTGGGTCACCCAAGTTCAACTAACTACAAATGGTTATATGGTCATGAAACTTGGTGGGTGTAGTCAACATTTGATACCAGAATATTGCAACTGCTATAGTAGGAGCCTCAGTGGTCCAAGAACCACTTATTTCCATCACACTCTTCCCTGTGATCGTAGAGTTATGTTACTTTTCCTCCTTTCACTACCGAGATGGGCAGGGGACCTTTGTGAAATCTTAACTACTTAGTTACTACTTAGTTCTCCAGGTAGACAAGGATGTATATATTTATTAATCTTTCCCTGAAGATGGCCAGCGCACGTTAGTGTTGAAAAAAACATGCGCTTTGCCGGATTCAAACCAGCGACCTTCGTATACTAGCAAGACAACTCTTGCCAACTGAGCTATCAAGCCAGGTTGTTAGAGGAGTGATAGATATTATCTATAGGTGTTAGGACCTTTGTGGTTCGAGAACTGCTTTGTATTTTTAATGTTGACTATATGAAGATATTAGAAATTGTAATAATTTGAACATTTTTCAATTTTAACTGACTCTTTAGGTCAAATGTCAAAGGTTGGGAGTTCAACTTCACAGACCCATGCAGATGAAAAGACTAAAGGTGATGGAGATACCCAGATGGAAACACAAGATGCATCAAAGAAAGAGAGCCAAACATTAGCAGCTCAGGAATCATCGAATGAAGAGAAAAAGGATTCGTCACCACCAAAGCAGACTTCTCCAAAGCAGACTTCTCCAAAGCAAAACGAGGGTTCTGTTGAAAAAGATAAATGTGATGAAGCAACTGATACTGGGAAAATGGACCAGGGCAGCAATGGGGATGGGCCTATAACAGATAGTAGTGACCTTTCAAAGGCAAAAGAGGTACAAGACAAATATTGCAAAGATAATGAGAAAACCAAAGAAGGTGGGATTCAGGGTTCAGAACAGGAAATTGAAGAGCAAGGGAAAAAACCTGATAAGACATAAAAGAAAAAAGAATAACAAGTCAATGCACAATGCAGTCTAATGAAGTCAAATTTCTGTGTTATAATTAACACATGAGCTCTTTATGAGGGCATTGACAACTGGGTGTTGTTTGATGGTTTCAATGTGAACTGTGAACACTATGCTGATAACTTAGTTTGCCATTCCACAGATTTTGGGCCCTACAGCAAAACATTGTGTGGGCACAGGTTATAGTTGTCAGCAGGCAAGCATCCAGCACATCAGTAATCACTAACACAAGAGCCAGTCAAAGTGCATTCCCATAAATTATGTCATCAACTGTTGCCATTAATATGCTTATGGAATTATTCAGGGTGTTCAGTAATTTGCAGGGTCTTTGCAGTGGTGTACTGAGGCAAGGAGGAGGGCAAAATTTCTAACTTGTTCCGGTGAACTGAGAGCGTGTACCCACTAAAGAAAATAGGATGTTCGTCTGGTGCAGGAGGTCCCTGATTCATGTCCCAGCAGGGTCACTTGCCAAAATTTAATTAGGTTCTAAATTCTGGATTTCATTTGTATAAGAACTGTTGAATAAAAACTAGAATTGTGGACTCTCCAGGGTTCATTTGGACTTGGGCAAGCAATCTATGAGAATATCCTGTTCCTTGGAGGAGACTTTAATCTGTTGCTCCTATCTACACAGAGAATCGCATCTATATGTGTAAATTGCAACCAGTTTCAGTAAGAGTCGGAAGTAAACCCCTAACTGTCCCACGCCATCTCGGGAGTTTGGGGTATGAAGTGTCTAAACACTGAATGGTCTACCCAGGCTTCATAAGACATAAATAAAATAAGTGCTAAATGTGACAAAATTACAAGTAAAGACACAAAACTAGCCCAAGTTATGTTATTTTATTCCCAAATTTGGACAAAAGTTGGTTGCAATCCCTTGATCCCACAAAAATCAGGACAAAATGCCAATGTTATTCTGATACTCGATATTTCAAGACAGGGAGGGCAACTTCTCCCCCTTCCCATCCCAATCATATGCTCTGTGTTTGTTTCTGCAAACATTTTGTTTACCAAAATAATTTAAAAATTGTTAGGACTTTTAAGACTTGCACAATCATTGCAATAACAATGAATTGAAACTAACATATTCCTTGAATAATAGATTAAAAGCTGAGGGCTAAACTGTTTCAAAAGTTTTGTCAACTACTTTGATCTCTGCAGGGTAATTAGCCTTGTTTAGACAAAGACTCATATCATCAAAGTTTTGCCAACTTAGGTCCCACACAATTTTCAAAGCCTGGTGCAATGATATAAATAATACAGTTTTGTATGCAGTTTTTGTCTTGCCCCTGAGCTTGCTGCCTATTTCTGTATGTACATGAAGTATGTATATGTATATCCGGTCATTTTGGTTAAAGGTGCAACGAGAGATTTCAAATAACGGGTGTCCCTAAAAACGGTGAAAATTTTGATTTTTGCAGTGGTGTAAAGCTTTCTATCAAAAATATCCCCACCTGAAAGGATTAAGCTGAGAACTGTTTCTTTGGTACAAAATTGTGAAATTTCTATTTTTGTATAGGAGCAAATACGAAATTCAGCCTATGTTTTCTATTGAAATATAAGCATTTACAAATCACCTTTTGTTTTCATTTTAAGTTATTTCTGTAGCCAAATAAAGGTAGGGAATCTATTGAGTGTCTAATCTATATGAAATCACTACATATCACAGAAATATCGATGACTTGAAATCTCTCGTTGCACCTTTAAGGTTTTGGAATTTGTTAACTCCTGCCCAAACGGTTGGGCCAATTGAAGCCATTATCATGTTTTGAGGAGTCCAAGTTTGTGAAAATATCGGATCCAAAACACGATAATGATAAAATTGGATGATTTACGCCCAATATTAATTGGTCTCGCTATGAGTTTTAAAAATATTTTTGCAACTCATAGCTCGACCAATAATTTTGGGCTTTATCGATCCAATTTTACTGTATATCAAACTAGGTCAAAAGAACCACTGGCCCAAGGTTCATATGTGATGTACTCTGATTGGGGTGAGAGGTCATGTGGGCCGATAAAGGGGCATTCTTTGAAAATCTATGCATTCATTTTTCTGCCACAAATCAAGCACTACGTTCAACAAACTTGGTCAGTATAAGCCCATATGAGGTGCCCACAAGATGGGGTCAAAGTTTATGTGGGTGGATTACAGGTTAAGGCTGTTTTAGATCAAGTGTTTTACTGCCACAAATCAAATGCTATGATAACAAACTTGGTCAGTATATGGCCATATGAGGTTTACACAAATTGGGTCAAAGGTTATGTCGATGGATTAAAAGGAATTGGTTACTGTTTTAGTTGTTTAGGCTGTTTTGGATAAATTTGTTTTTCTGCCACATCAAATGCTATGTCAATGAAACTTGGTCAGGTTTATATGTGGTGTACATCGGTTGGGGGTCAAAGGTCATGTGGGCTGATTAAAGGGGCATTTGAAAATCTATCAATTTGTTTTTCTGCCACAAATCTAATGATATGATCACCAAACTTGGACACTATAAGCACTGACACAAGGCCAATAAGAGGTTACACAGATTGGGGACAAAGATTATGTTTGTGAATTAAAGGTGCTTGTTCTGATTTATGTGTATTGTGATCTCTACTTGATATGAGAGCCTGGCACTTGCACATACACCCCATCAAGTACCGTGGGAAACAAACTTGCGGTTTTGATGGTAGATGCAATAATGCATGTTGCAAAGCCCTATTCAATACTGTGCTAATATTGATGGTTAACCACTAAAACGGCAGTTGTTTGCTTATATCTTGGGAATGAAATGGATTTGAGGGCTCAAATTTCAGGACGACAATGAGAAAAATACGGCCTTTCATCTGATATCAAAATCGATACTACTTCCGGGTAAATCGGGGGGGGGGGTCCCAAAGATGATCGGAACATGCACCTTTAAGGGACATTGTCATCCTCACATTCTAAGTGGTACATGTGCAAAATTGTTCAACATTTCATGATTGTGATGAGTGGCAAGACACATGGTTCGAGAACCGCCTTATTTATATACATCCAAATTTAATGCTTTAAATCCACCAAATCCAAGTTTATGGTACAGTGCCAAAATGTGAGAAATTAGCAACGAGTACTTGAATGACTAAAATATTGCATATCTATTTTGACAACTCAAGGAAAGTGCAACTTCTTGCCTTTTTCCAAATCCTTACACTTTTCCTTTTTACGAAGTTACTCCAGGAAGTTGCATTTGGGGATATTTATTAAAATTTTAAAAGACAAAGAAAAACCCAGTGAAGGTATATTCATTCAAGCAATTTATTCAAAGGGATATAGCTGCAAATGCAGATATGTGGGAGACGGTCTAAAAAAGTGCACCATCAATGTTTCCTGGGTGTGTACAAAGACATGTGGAAATCATAATTTAAAACAAGTACAATTGATATTGTGTTATCTTAGCCAGATGATAGTTTATAGTAGGCTTAGTGTCAAGTAGTTTGTATGTTATCATGTGACAGCCATTAATTACATTGATTACAATTGATTGTGTGGCACAATAACCACATGAGTCTGTCTCTAATCTTTCAACTTGTTTTGTGTTTTTAAGTCTTGTGTAGACTATTTGTGACAGTTAAGTAACTTCTAGAATGCTGCATTGCTTAAAATGGAACAGAATGCATTTCCAGGCTCCATTAGCTTCACTGTATCAGCAATATTGTTCTCTTTTTAGCAAACATGCCATGTGCCACTGACAGATAAGTCGGAGCCGAGTGTGTTTGTATTTGTGTGTATGTGTGCGTGTGCATATGTGTGCAATTCCGAACTTCTGAGTATCTAACACAAAAGGCATTTTTTTCGAACAAAGTGTGTATGTGTATAATTCCAAGAACAAATGTCCTCGGTAGTAGAATAAAAGTCATCGGAAGTATAACAATGGGCTTTATTCCATTTTTGCCTTTACTACCGTGGACATGGTTCCTTTCAAGTCCACGGTTCAAGTATAGGTCATACAAAAATGTGTGTGTGAGCATGTACAGGCGCATCTGCTGCTTTCCCCCCAATATTTTATATGCAAGTACCTTAGAGTGTTAAATTTTTTTACAATATGTAGCAAAAAAGAGGAAAAATAATGTACATCCTGAATAGTTACGATCAACCCCCCCCCCCCATATAACCTTCTGTCATATAAACTTATGTGATATTTATTTTTTTAATACAACCCAATTACCCAAAGTTGTTGATTTTTTTTTTTAAGATTTGCTGGTCTGGAAGCTGATAAATTTTTCCCATTTATTTTAGAGTGTAGTATAATAAACATTTTTACACGAATAGACCCTACATACTTAGTGCAAAGTTTAAGGAAGTACATTGATGAGAAATCTTTGTTGGTCCCTACAACTTCCTTGACCACAAACGGGCATAGGGAAGACATTGATCATTTAAAGGGATTAGCCACGAAAATAAAAAAAACTGACGAAATGCACATTTTAGCTTGTAAATCAAAGATAAGTATGTACAATTCAATAAAACTACTTTAAAGTAGGAACAAAAACACAAAATAGTGAAAAAATGAAGTATTTGAGGAAATTTGTCATACCGGCTCCCGAAAATAGACATACAGCGATGACGTCTGAAAATCAACACCAAACAGCTGATTGTGGTTTACACCAGTACAGGATAAACAAAGATCAATAATATTTGTGTTTGAGGTCAAACTGTACAGGACATGGTGCACAATATTACGCTTATAAATCTGGGATATTCACGCAGAAAGGCTTTTTTAATCGCAAGTCGGAATTTTGATACGCACGTATAGAAATTACAAAATCAGATAAAATGTGCTGCCTTGTCTTTAATACACGGATTTCAAGCCAACCACTTGCAGGTTATGTTAGCACACCCATGCCAGTCACAAAAATACGAATTTTGATGATTTTTTCGATGTTTCAGATCAGCAAATCGCTGCTTATCTCTTTAAGTGTTAAAGGGCATGATCCACAGCTTTGTCTTGCCCAAAACACTTTAAGATTTTTGTCTTGTCTTGCCCCTGAGCTTAGAGCAAGACAAAGAAATCACTATTTCTCTGCGTGCGTGCTGTCGGTCGGTCGGTCCCCTATTATTTTACATGCATGTACCTTAGAGTGTAAAATTTTATACAATGTAGCAAAAAACTGGACAAAAATTAATCTACATCCTGAATAATTATAATCAACACCAACCCTCCATTAAACCTCCTGCCACAGAACCTAATGGATTTTTTTTTACACTGTAACCATTACAAATTCAAATTACTCTCTAATAATTATTGTATTTTGTAATATGTTTAACTGTGTTAAACATTTTTGTGACACCTGCTTTAGCAGGAAGATGCAAAGATTGCTTTTTCTGCTGTGAGCTGTAGCCATAAACAAAGGTAAACAATTGGTTATTTCTCACATATGGTTTGACTGATTAAAACTTCATAGTTGATCAGAAGAACCATTGGCCCAAGGCTCATATGTGGTGTAAACAAAGTAACCTTTGATGATGCCCATGTGAACTTTGACTCCATTTTTGTGAAGGGGTCGGGTTAGCGCAGTGGGTCTTCCCTCGCTTTGCACCACTGTGCAAAACTTTACAGATGGGGTTTTGGGGTGAAGGCCCTTCTATCAAGATGAAAACTTATATACTTAAATCGGACCATCCTCCTTTAAGTTGCATCAACATTATAGGCCTACATGCAGCTCCCACACCCCCGCGCCGCACATGGCCACTTCGCAGCCACTATAACTTCACCCCCCCCCCTCTGGTATAGGGTTCTGGAAAACGAAGTTGGTAAACGGGGGCCCGTAACTCCAAGGTTCCCCTCGGCCCGCAATTTCTCTCGGCGGCCCAGTACACCCGCAACCCTAAATCTCAACTTTTTTTTTTACCGTGGATCCGAATGAATGGATTCCACCCTTGCAGCTGAATTTCATTCTAAGCGCCAAATGATGTCATGGCAAAAGCAGAATAGTACTGGCGAAGGCGTTTACGAATATTGTTATTATCTGAAGTAGATGAAGTGAGAAATATGTGTAATGGCTCCGGTGGATTGGGTAAAGGGGCCATGCTGACTTTGTCACCTGCACAACACATCCTTTTTTAGATCATTTCCCCTTTGAATTTTAGTGCACCAAGTTTCCGCATTGAAAGTTCATGCTACCAAATATCTAATAAGATTCTTTAAGTTTCTTGGATTGTTAGTGTAATGCGAGGGGCTGCTGGTGGACCGCTCATGAGAGACGATCCAGCTAGGAATCCCCATTCGGATGTTATCTATAAAATCATCGGCGGACTAGACGCAGAGACCGGCCTGTGGGATTTTCCACATGGGCCGCTTGCAATTGGGCCACTTTCGGGCCGGTCCAGTAAAAGATAAAGAAGGAACAGAATGACAGATAAGAAAAATGAATAGTCAAAAAAGACAAAAAGATATTATATAGTAAAAGAATTTATGAGCCTATAAAGCAATTTCAACTGTTTTTCAGGAGGGCCGTGATAAAGTTTATTAATTGTTGGGCCGACAGCAACTCCCTGGAGCCAAAGAAGAGGAAACCTCGATGTGGGTATAGAGGAGGCTCAAGCCTTTAAGATTTTGCCGAACTTTCTAATTTCATCAATATCTAAGGAATTTGTTACTCGCGCTGGGCCGGTGGCAGCCCCGTATAGGGCCAGGAAAATTGAATGGGTAGCGAGTTGGAGCTGTAACTACTCTATCGAGCAGTGGCGTAGCTAGGGGTAAAGGGGCCCCAAGGGGGCACATGCCCCAGGCACCACCTCAGGGGGGGGCGCTGAAATGATGTTGGGGAGAATATAATTGACACAAAGAAAGAAAAAATTACCGTTGTGAATGTTGTTGTTGTTGTCACAGGCGATAGAGTTCATCTGTTTCAAGACAATGAGATAACAGAGCTTTCAGAAGGCACTCAAATATGGTAAAACTGGAAAGCTTCCGGAGCCTCCGTCCCCTGGACCTCCGCCAGCAGGGGTAGTAATCGGTTCATCTGCCTTTAAGATAATGGATATAAAACTAAGAGCTCTCCAAGGCACTCACTCATACTAAAAACCTAGAACTTCTTGTGCCCCCCCCGACCCCTGCGATTCTTGGAGATTTTTGGGCCCGAAATCATGCTCCAGGACATTATTTTAACTCGTCTCATGGGGCGCTATTCATTATTATGTGTGCGCTTATTCCTTAATGTTTATATTGAAAGTATTACAAAAGAACGACTTCCTGCCGTCTCGGATTGCGTGGCGTGTGGTTGTGGCGCTCGTCTGTTATCTAAAGGCTCGTGGGGGTTTCGATCCCACTCCAATGACAACATTTAATTTTATGATTTTAATTTGTATTTTAGAGTTGGAGATGGATCATAAAAACATCCGAGTTGTGGAATTGAGTAGAAACATATTGACTGGTCGCATGGTCCTGGAGCATGAGTTCGGGCCAGAATCTCCGACGTGCGACCCCCTGCCAGGGGTGGTAGAGTTCACTTCTTCACATAATGAGATACCTGCGATCCTCCCCTCCAAAGCTCGTCTGAAGGGCACTCACATATGCTTAGTTAAAACTCGAAGAGCTTCCTGGGCTCCACCACCTGGACCCCGGTCAGGGGCAATATAGTGTATCTGTTTCAAGATGAGATAACTGAGAGCTCGCGGCTGGGGGAGAACTCTCGAAGGCACTCAAACATCTAATCCCCCGCGAATACCCGAGACGCTTCCGGGGGCGCTCCGCCCTGATCCCCTCGCAGTGGCTTTTTTTCCACGGTCCACATAAAGTGCCTCTGGATCTTACCCAATTTTGCTCACGCTATGGGGCACGTTAACATCTTTCCCCCGGGCGCCACATCCCCAATCTACGGCCACCGATATCGAGTACATTTGCCTTTAAAATGCTTTGGATCCCCTTCAATCTTCAATGGTGTGATCCCTATAGCTTAATTCGCTAACTGGGATTTGTGTCAGGTGAACAAGTCAAAGCCAAAAGGTGCCAAAGTTTAGAAAGTGAAGATAAACAAATCCCATGATGACTGAGGGGCATTTTTTAAAACATTCTTGGTAAGTTACAGAACTTGCTACCCAGTGGTGGCCACAACAGTCTGATGGTATGCAGAGTCACTTCCTGAAAGGATGGCAACTGATGGAGTAGTAACTGGTACTGATTCCAGATTCTTACAGCACGTGGGTAGTAAAGAGATACTTGTATGGATCTATAGTTGCTTTTAGGATGTATTTTTTCAAATGATGACATGGTCCCCAAAATAAGATGCAGTATGTATGGACTGATGAAGACTGGATGTTACATGATTGTAGTGATCTTGTAGAACATTTTGCTTGAGAAAGGAGAATGTCTGACAAATGGAGTGGATCCCAGCCCAGGGTGGTAATAGAGTGTTGCATGTGTTGTTCTACGGTAATCTCCGAAGAAAAGCGATGCAGCTGCTCTCTGGCACGTTCAAGGCATCACCCAGCTAGGGTGTGTGCGGGCTCCATACTTTAGAAGCGTGCTCACTCCATTTGTGGGACGTATGAATAGTTTGGTATGCCACTTTGCTTTTACGCTTTGTTTACAGGGAAAAGAGTACGACGGAGTAATCCAAGTGAACGACTGGCTTTTTTCCGTGATCTTGTTTGGCCAGTGGTTACCCAATCCCGCGGAGGTCATGCGATAATGGTCCACCAAGGTAGTCATGATTATCTACTCTCTCGAGACACCTACCAAAGATTGTATACTGGTGGAAGCTGGGTGCTTTTCCGTTGTGATGAGAAGGTGGCACACTTTTTACATTAAACTGCATTAGCCAAGTGGTGACCAATCTGCAAGATTGTCAATGTCTTGTTGAAGGATTGATAATGATCTTCTGTCGGTCCAATATTCATGTATAGCAATGCTGTCATATGATTGCGTGGAAATTCTGAACCTTTGTCGCTCAGTCTTGATTAGAAAAGAAACTGTGTATCTGTACTGTGGCGGCCGCTAGGGGAGGCAATGCATTTTCCTCAAGGTATTCCTTTCCCCATCCCTCTCCCCTCAAAAAAAATGAGCCTCACCTTGTCAAAATGACAGATACAATTGAAACGGTAATTCTCGCGAGCTCGTGGTGCGTTCCCGCATATTTTAATGTCATAATTGTCTATTTTAACCATTACAATAGCGCATTTCTTCTTTCTTTCCGCGCGTTTTGCGCGCATTTACTTTTGCTAAACATTTCACTTCACCTTTACCCCCTAACCCCTTCCCCCAAAAAAATCATCCTAGTGCCCAGGGGGGGGGGGGGTAGGACACGACTGGCTCGATTTGGGCATTGGGTGAGTTCCAAACGGGGGGGGTAACCTTGTGAACTGCTACGACGGTGCATTTACTATGGCAGTCTCCAGTCCCAGTGACAATTAAAAAATCATCTCTTAAACCAGGCCCCTGACAGTGACTCAGCAAATTGGTGACTCCACAGAGCGCTGCCATGGACATAGCGGCAAACTTATTTGAATATTCTCTCTGGTATGCCATCTGCCACGTGATCAGACATGGCATACCTGGTTGCTGGTGTGCACACATTGCATTATGGGACCGTTGTTATGCCCCTTAGCTGGTTCGAAGCTCTCTTCTAATTTCCCAACCGCGGAAGCTCCAACCGGAGTGGTGATGAATGACCGTGAAAATCTGATTGACGGAAATTCGCAAACAATCCACAGTCAATTCCCATTGATTGTTGTTCCAGCTTAAAACCTTTGTTCAAAAGATCTTAGTAATATCAGGAAAATTAAGAAAACATTATTGGCTTCAAAATCCTGTCCGTCGGGGTTAGTAACAGATTAACCCACTGCAAAATAGTGTATTTTCCAATAACTTTCATTTAGATTTTAAATATTCTTGACCAGGCCCTAGTCTTAGTCCAAGTCTGTGTGTAACCGTTCGTATCCGTAATAGCGCCCTCCTAACCGTTAAGTCTTTGAAACAGACTAGCACCCAGTATGTTGATGGGCCGTTTTTGAATTTTGCTGTTGCTGTTGGTTGGTCATTCCTCCCCCCTGCTAGGCCCCACTTGAGTACCCTGTAGTTTAAATTAAATAGTCACCAGTGTGGTAGCACATTTTGAGGTGTCTGGATTTGAAAGCCCAAATGGGGACCGAAAGGCGTGGAACCTTCTTGAAGCTAGAAAATGTCAATACAACCCCCTGATTGTTTGTTTTTGGTTGCATGTTTGTTTGTTGTTTGTTTTGTATTACATAGGTCCTATATTTCATATGTTAAGTGGCCGTCCAAGTCATTTTTTTCCACTCAGCCGGATTGACTACCCATCCCCGCCTCTGTATAAAATTAATCAACAAAATATAATCTGCCGTCACCTTTGGAGCTTTGTTTTCTAAATATTTTTGCGTCCAAAAGAACCCATTTTCTTGGACACAGAACCTAGTCCAACGGAGTCATACTGAGATTCTCGGCCTTTCAGATACAGTCATTATCATCTTTTGCATTTCACATTTACATATCACCCTCATTTCTAGTACAACGGGCATCGAACTTTCGGGCATGTCAGACTATCTTAATCAATCTTTATTTGCATTTCTGCTTTACGAATCGCGCCTCCTTTCTATATAACGACATTACATAATTCAAATCGCGTAGCACGAATCCCGACAAGAATATCTCAAAAATTCCTGCAAAATATTTATTTTCATCGAAGAAACAGAATTGCAGGAGATAAATAACAAGTACAAGTAGGTGCATGATAAATACTGCGGCCATTAGGGTTATTTTTCTTAGTGTAATTGATTTCCGACGCAGCACTGCGTCGACAAGTCCATGAGTCTATACACTTTATACAGTGCTTGATTGCTACGGCTTTTCAATATCAATGCATTATTGGCCTTTACGTCGTGCCGACCACCAATGTCAAAAAACGACGTAAAGGTTCCCTGTACTATACAGAACCGAAGAAAATGGTTCTTTGTAGAACCCTAAAACTCTAGGCTAGGAACACCCAAAGGCATGTTAACAAAGAATCCTTCAGGAACACTTGAAGGTAGGTCTATGTTAATAAAGAACATTGAATTTTTTTTTTTCACGAACCCCTTGAAGTGTGCAGAATAGAATAGAAAGTGATTTTTTTTCACGAAAATATTTTATAAATCGATTTACGGTATCGTAAGAAGAGTACACTTCTAAAAGAATACAGGTAGCCTAGTAAAAGAGGCCCTGAAATACTTACATTGGCAGCTTCATTCTCATCTCTGTATTTTCTCATAAGACGCTTTGTTTAATTTTTTGCCATTTTCCTGTAGGTTGTGTAACATATTTGTCGCTTGCTTTTTGCCATTGCAACTGGAGTTGATAATACATTGATTCTAACTCTAAGCCCGCCTTTTGTGTTTTTGCCTTTTGCTATTAACCCTAGCACAGCTAAATCTCACCAAACTCACTGTTTAAGTGATAAAAATGCCTAGTCCAGAAGTAGTGATGACGTCCATCAAACCAAGACTCATATGGGCACGAATTGCTGGCCGGGCCAGCGACACCGCCGACGTGCTATCCCGGGTCATGGGATTGGGGGCCCTGGGTTCGAATCCCACCCGATTTGCTACTTTTCTTGTTCCCTTCCCTCACTCCTTCAGTTCCTCCCCGGAGATAGGCTAGAAACCTACGTCAGGGTTAAAACATGAATTTCCAAATGGCAGCATGCATATGTAAATACCCAACCAATGTACACAAAAATAGAACTCGAGATAGAGACATCTCTGATACACTCCCGTACAAGGTTGAGAACCTTTCTTATAGATTCATAATGCATATTTGTACATAAATTAGAAATAAAGGAAGAATATGAATGAAAGATGAATGGATGAACGAATAAATCCACTGCCTTTTTATATGATAAATAAAAAATTTTTTTTTTAAGTGGGGAGGGAGGGAGAATGGGGGCCAGGGGAGACGTGCGTGCGTAGTGCGTTAGTGCGTGCGTGAGTGAGTGAGTGCGTGATGAGTGAGTGATTGCGTGAGTGCGTGCTGGCTGCGTGAGTGCGTGCGGCGTGCGTGGAGGGCGGGCGAGGGGCGGGAGGGCGGCGCGTGGACGGGGGCGGGCGGGGGGGACTGGATTGGGGCGGGGGCATGAGGCTAGGGCGCCGGGCCGTTGCCGGGCGGGGGCCTGAAGGAGGGTGTAATGGGGTCCGCAAGCGGTGCATAGACTATGCAAAAGAATCACCTGCATGAAATTTTCCGAAAAAATAATGAAACAACTGAGAATGTGAAATCATAAATAAATATGTGGAAAGTTGCCTTTTGTGGAGGTCATTTACATTGCCAATCTTTCCAATAGTTTAGGGAATATTATCACAGAAATAAAGAAAAATAACACAGAGGGCTTCAACCTGTGTAATCCATCAATGTCATCATCCAATGGCCCAATCAGTTCCAAGGATCATTCCAGAAGATTATCACAGAAAATGAAGAACGAAAACAAAACACAAGGGGGCCTTACCTGTGTAATTCCTCATGTCATCTTCATTGCCCAAGTCAGTTCGCCAGGAAGTTTAAGGAAGATTACACAGAAAAATAAGAAAAACAAACACAGGGGCTTCACTGTGTACTTCCATCGCTGTCCTCTACTCCATGCCAATCAGTGTCCCAGGATAGTTAAAGAAGATTATCACAGAATAATCACGAAACTAACACAACAGGGCTCACTGTGTATTCCATCAATGTCATCTCCATTGCCCAAATCATTTTTCCCCCAGGAAAAGTTTAAGGAAGATTATCACAGACAAATAACGAAAAACAAACCACAGGGGCTTCACTGTGTAATTCCATCAATGTCATCTCCATTCCAATCAGTTCCCAGGAATAGTTCAGAGATTATCACAGCTATAAGAAAATAAACACGTGGCTTCACTGTGTATTCACAATGTCTCTCCATTACCCATTCAGTTCCCAGGAAAGTTAAGGAAGTTATCACAGAAAATAAAGAAAAATCAAACACGGGGCTTCACTGTGTAATCCATCCATCGATGGTCATCTCCAATGCCCAATCATTTCCCGGATAGTTTACAGAAGATTATCACAAATATAAGAAAAATAAACACGGGGCCTTTCAACTGTGGAATTCATCAATGTCATCTTCATTGCCCAATCATTTCCCAGGATGTTTAAAGGGTGAATGCCAGATTTAATTATAATAATTTTTCATCGTGATTGAATGACCTTTGCCCCAAAACCCCCATCTGTAAGTTTCGCACCGATATTCATCCATTTTCATGTGAGAACTAAAAGTTATTGGTTGTAAGCCCCATAGAGTACTGTGTAAAATTTATATTGGTCGACCAAATGGGGACATTTTGTGATCCCTATGTGTCTTCCTGCCCTAAGTCATGTAAGACACATATGTCACTTTGTCCACTGTTGTTGTTGAATGTCTGTTTTGTTGTTGATTCTGTTGTTGTTGTTGAGATTTCCTGTTGTGAAAAAGGGTTAACATTTGCCCTGTAATATCCTATCTTTTGATGGATTCAAACGGCACACTTTCAAACCAAACTTGGGTCCCAGGTGCAACATGGGATCCCTCATTTTGTTTTGATGCTGTAGGCGAAGTGATTTGAGGTAAGTTGTAAGATAGGCTAAAATTAAATGGAACCTCATTTTTGAAAAGTTGATCATTGGAACCAAACTTGGGTTTATGGAGTTGTTACATCAAACCCGCATTTGTTTATGAAGTCAATGGTCACCATCAAGTCAAAGGTCATATTTAGGCCTTCATGTCACTACGCGCGACGGAAGGCGACACAAGCGGGCCGAGGAACGAGGTATTTTCATTCATAACAGCCACACCAAACGCATTTTGGCCCTAAGATTTCACATGGTAAATGGGGAAAATAGTAGCTTCTTTAGACACCAAAATATTGACTACTTCCGGGAAGATCTGGGGTTCTGGGGACGAGTCTATTTGTCATCTGGCCATAGACCTTTAAGGAAAATTATCACAGAAAATAGAGAAAAACAAAACACAGAGGGTTTCACTGTGTAATTCCATCGATGCCATCTTCATTGCCCAATCAGTTCCCAGGATAGTTACGGAAGATTTATCCTGAAAAATGAAGAAAAACAAAACAGAGAAAATATATGCGGAAAGGCGATGCGCAGGAGATCCCTATGAGAGGGTGCTAGCACATCCTTGACAGGGACTGCAACAAAGTAAAAATAAAGCGCAACGCCTTGATGAAGGCTAGAAACACCAATGTTTTTCAGTTTCATGAATTACCTGAGTAGTTCCTTAGAGGAAGTATATCCATGAGAACTGTTTCTAGGTCCCAACAACCCCTTTTGACCACATAATGGGCATAGACAAGACATTGACCATGTTAAAGGGAATGATCCACATCCTTGTTTTGCCCTCCCACTTGTGCCAGCTTATTCAGAGCAAGACTAAAAAGTCACTTTTTGTATGTGCATGTATGTATGCTATATCCGGCCATTTTAGCCCCGGAGCTAGCAGACATTTGTAACACTCTCAAGTACAAAAGGTTTGAGTGACTAAATATGTAGAGAGACTGACATAATTAGTAAGTGCCACAAATGGTGCCTTAAGGAGAGGGAGCCAAGACAAAGTTTGTATAGGGGTCAAATTTTTAAATTGATCCAATCGTGCTGAAAAGTATACCATGTCATTTGTCTAACCACAATGATTCAGGAAAGGTATAGTTTGTACTATCTACAACGTAAAGTTTAAGAGTTATAGACTAAAAACAGCAAAAATCAATAAAACGGGTCAATTTCAGTTGTACAGGGGTCAAATTTTTAAGTTGCTCCGATTTGGATAAAATGGTGCAAATTATTGGTGGAGCTCATTGGATCAAAAATAAGGAATAGTTTGAGTGTCTCAAATGCTTGCTTAAGAAAGTAGGGGGAAACAAGGTCAAGCCCCATTGAATGCAATGGACGTTGACCATCTGTGCCCCCTACATCGGTAACTAAGTATTTTAGACAGTCAAAACTATCTCTTATTTTGATCCTATGAACTCCATCAATAATTTGCACCATTTTTTATCTAAATTGGAGCAATTTAAAATTTGACCCCTGTACAACTGAAATTTACCCTTTTTATTGATTTTTGCTGTTATAGTCTATAACTCTTAAACTTCATGTTGTAGATAGTGCAATCTATACCTTTCCTGAATTCTTGTGGTTAGACAAATAACATGGTATATTTTTCAACATGATTGGATCAATTTCAAAATTTTACCCCTGTATAAACTTTGTCTTGTCCCCCTCTCCTTAAGGCACCATTTGCTGCACTTAAAAATCACGTTTCAGGGGTCTCTGTCAGTCTGTCAACATATTTATCACTCAAACCTTTTGTACTTGAGATGTGTTACAAATGTTTGCTAGCTCCCGGGTTATTTTGGTTAAAGTTTTGTAAGTTTTTACCTCCTGTCCAAACGCTTTGGTCAATTGCAGCCAAACTTGATCAGAAGAAACACTGGCGATGGCCCAAGGTTCATATGTGGAGTACTCCAATTGGGGTGAAAGGTCATGTGGGCCAATTAAAGGGACATTCTTTGAAAATCTATCAACTCATTTTTCAAATGTTATGATCAACAAAAGCAATGACCCAGGCCCATATGAGGTGTACATAGATTGGGGTTAAAGGATATGTGGGTGGATTAAAGGGGGAATTCTGTCATTTTTGCTGCAGTTTCATCAATCCCTAAGCATGTTCTTTTTATTTCAAAATAATGAAGCTTCATCAAATAATAACTACTAAATAATGAACTCACTGCATCCATTTAAAAAAAAAATGTTGTTTTTGATTTCTAATAATATAGTCATGAGGAATTGTGGGCACAGGGTGGAAATGGAGTACAGACTTTTCTATTGATCGATTTTTGTCAATGATGACCTAAGCTAATAATTTCTGGAGGGTGTGCAAAATTTCGTGCAGTGCATTTTCTAGAAATCCAATATGGCCGCTTTCACCCTCAAATTCATTCAAATGGCCATAATTTTATGCAATAGATCCATGTTTTAAAGCACAAGGAATCTTTTGGACGGGTTATTGACGTGATTTGATCACAACATTACCATCAAATCCAATATGGCCACCCTAAAACCCAATATGCCCTGAAATCATTCAATTGACCATAACTCATCAAGTATTGTAATAGAGGCATAATTTTGCGCTCTGTTACCCAGTAGGAACCAGGGTTCCCACTTAGGTTTTTAACGTGAAGTCCCTGGACCCCATGAATTTTCCCAATGTTCAGAATTTATCTGGTACGGTGGAATATTTTGTGGTCCCGAGACCAGCCTTCCTAATGTTTGTATGTAATCAGGACTATCAGTTGCCAAATACATGGTGCGTAAGATTTCCTGATTTCTATTGTGCTATTTGGTGAAACTTTTGAGGTATCACGTACTTTTTGTTAATGTTTAACAAGGGGGTTTCTGCCAGACAATATAAATGGTATAAATACGCTTTTGCCATATTGTGAATTTGATTTTCTCACAGTAAGCACTGCTGCATTTAGCGGAAATATGTCTATAAATTTTGCTTTTTGATGGTTAGAAACATATTTGGTGGTTTGGAGGAAAAAATGCTTTTCAGAGGCTTATAATTATGGGGTCCAAGTGCCTCATTTGTTACTCAATCTCAATTTATGCGGTCCAGTGAAAATTCTGTCTGTCGTTTGACACCAAAATCCTACTAAGCGTTCCTGGTAGGGAACTCATATATGACATTCCAAGTGTGTTAACAAGCTTACCGATCAAGATGGCAGTCAATATGATGCCTTTTAAGATCTTTAAAACCTACAAATTGTCATATATTCATAATATATTGGCCGTCATTTGAATTTTATTTTAAGCAGTTTGTCAAAAAAAAATATACCAGATACGAGTTATTAATGCCCAAAGACATACATCTCATACTTAGTAATTTAAACTTTAATAGCTCCTTTTGGTGTTTTAACTAAATACAATACAGAGTATCGTATAATTTATCGGTTTTAAAGAAGGTAAAAAGCAGCCACACTGGACCACCATCTTAACATGTTTGCATGTTAGTAAGAAAAAGAAATTCCAGATAAGAATGTCAAATGGTCAATACTTATCCCATACCTTAATTTACACCTTTATACTAATAATTAGTTGATGTAACTACATATAATACACATATATGTAGGTTTTACTATTTTTAAAGGCGGCTGTATTGGCTGCCATCTGAATTTGAAAATGTCCATTACAAAGAAATGCCCGTTAGGGTTTCTAGTGATCAAATACATGTATACATAAGTGTAAAAGCATAAGCATGCATATAGACATGGCATCAAGCCTCTAAACTGCAAAATGCGCAGAACACTTGACGTGTCCTGATGCGTTGGAAATGCATCTCGAGGTGTTAAAGTAACACTTGCAGAGTGTGATCAATTGTAACAGATTTTGAACACCTGCAGAACCAACGTTTTAGGTGTTCAGTTTGTATTCAAGTAGCGTAAATAGGTATAATGGAGGAGTATTAAGATATTTAATGATTCCGAGAGCATATTTGACTTTTGAGCAGCCATATTGGATTTTTGTGGCAATGTAATGATAACATACATTACTAACAGTTCCTCGTGCGTAAAACACCGGAGTACCGCCGAGAATATTTGTCTCTATCGGAAATACTTAAGGATTTTTAGTGATTTTGGACATGGTAGCAGCCATATTGGATTTCAAAAATGGCACTGTAACAAATTTTGCACACCCTCACAAAAATTATTGGCTTAGGTCCTAATGAACTAAAATCTATCAATAGAACAAGTCTGTACTCCATTTCCATCCTTCAGGCTGTGTGCCAGACTTCCACCTGACTAATAAGAATTTCTAATGTGCAAATATATACACCAGCTCAGGGCCAGGTCTCAGGTATGATACAAAAATACAATTTGCATAAATGATAAAAGTTAGCTCAAAAACAGTTTGACCTTTTGTTTACTTATAGAATTAAATGTACAGGTAGACATATGGAAGCATCATGTCGTTAATATCTTCTTATCGTGTCCAAACACAGTGGTTCTCATATATGATCTAACGAGAGATATAGGTACGACGTCTAGCTGCTTCATTGAAATCAGCAAGGTCCTTGTCTGTGCATTGTTGCTCCAACGGTGGACACCTCAAAGATGTTCCATTGTCTGTGGGGCTGTTCCACAACTGCAAGTAGTGTCTGACAGCTGCAGGGAAACCTTTGATTGGCCGATCCGGTTCTCAATCTGTGCGACATATCGCCATTCAGCTACAATGCAAGCTGCCAGATGTTGGACCTATCTCTGTCAGGTTCATATTTGAAGGTATTTGAGAACCATAATAAGACCTGAAAAAACTGAATGAAAATTGGATATATTTAAAAGAAGCAGGCATGAGATTCGAACCCGAGACCGCTTTATTATGAGATCATCTACCTAACCACAATACCATGTACCAGTGAGGATTGGTGTGCCAGGATTCACTTTCGTTACACCGACATAACTCCAACTACGACTGTTCCTCAGACCAAATCAGCCTTCAACATCATCTTACGAAGAGGGATACTATTTATATTCATGTCATAACACTGAATCAATTAAAGAGTTTTCCCCAGTTGCACTAATTTCAATAAGAATGACCCTCCCAATATCATAGATTGGGCACGAAATAGTTTCACGCGTGATCTTTAGAGATTGTGGACTGGCTTTGGCACCAGCAAGTGACACTACACCCTCAAACAAATGGTTCACAGTCCTCCCTTATTTTTTCAGACTCAATTTCCATCTGTTTCAAGTTTTTTTCATCTACAGTGTGTATCAAAAAAAATCTGCAGGAAAAAACATAGCTTGACTCTGACCTGTTTACCCAACTGTGACAAAGTTTGTTTTCGTATTCTGCATATTTTCAGCTTTCCATGCTGAAAAAAAATATTGGATTTGGTGAAGAAATGAAGCAGATAAATAGATTTTCTCGGATGATCCATTTTCACCCCATTCCAATGGGATTTACACACTTAGGGGGACTCTGTTTTCAATTAATAAATTTGAGTCTTCTATTGAGATTTTAGCATGATAGAAAAGTGCAAACTTCCAGCTTTTGTTTTTTGTTTGAGGTAAATAGGACCGTGACATTTCTTTCAAATATTATGCTCGATTTAAGCAAACAAGTCTTGTACGTTCGATGCATTTTTGTATACATTTGTATGTAGAAAGTGCTCAGCCTGTGATTTTTAAGCAAATTTCATTTTTGTGTCGCCTCGCCTGCCCTAAGGCAGGAAGACACATAGGGATCACTTTGTCCACTGTATTTTTTTTTTTATTCCCTGTACTTAGTCCTGGCGTAAGATAGAATAACAAAAATGCACGCGCCATACCCCCTGCACCAAACTGATTATAAGCTATTATAAGAAAATCTAAATCAATGGGAAAGCAACACAAGCACGCGAGACAAGACAAAGACACACCACAAACTCCCACAAAACACAGTACACACACACCGACTACACGCTCGTCTCTCCCACACAACACACTTCAACCCAAGAGGCAACTACTGTGTTTTTGAAAAAGAAGCGCAAAGATTGTACCGAGAAAACAAATCGGGGAAAAAGTAAGACAGCTTAACCAGATTGAATAGAATTTAAGCTGTTGAATATAGGGTAACACGCCAACCAATCTAATGTGGTTTTGATGCATGCAGTCCCATCCATCACTGATTGCAAGAAGATCATCCACATCTCCTCCTCAAGGCCATCCACCTCAACTTCGGTGTTGATTTATCTGGGGGAGCGGTCATTATTTTAATGCCGTGGGGGGGGGGGGAGGATTTCAACTTTTTTTCGGCAAAAATGTTCGCCGTTCCCCCCTCTCTTCTGTCCAAAATTTCACACTCCCCCCTTGACAATGCTGATTTCCCCATTTAAAAGTTCATCTTCCCCGCTCTCTCGTTGATGAAAAATTTTCATGTTCCCCCTCGCTCTTACAAAAATTTCTCGGGTTCCCCCCTCAAATCCTCCATTCCCCCTGGCTCATCATGACCCCTCCCTAAACACGAAACTTGACAAAATTGTCGAATGGAAGAAGCATTAAGTAGAAAAGAGGAAAGGACGGAAGGCCTTATTGAGGAAAAAAATTAATTCAAGGACTTAGAAGAACATAAAGAAAGGTTAAATAGAGAATACAACTTGATCTTTCACAATGTTGCAGAGTCTAGTATCACTGAGAGGAAATATCTTGATGTTGAGAAGGTACAAGATATAATGAGCTATTTAGAAGTTGAGCCACACAAGTAAAGCAGCCAGTGAGAAAAAGAATACAAGAATGCTTCTCCTGGAGGTAGACCAAGATTTCTTACATTATTTGAAAGCTAAGAATCTTCGTACAAGTGACAAACAAAGCCTACGAGAATGTATACTTTATTAACACCTGATCAAACCTTCAAGGAGAGAGAAGGAGAACAGAAAACTCAGAAAAGAACTTGCTGAGAGGAAGGAACATGTAAGATTACTTAATTAAGAACGGGCGGATTATCAAAGGAATGAAACCCTTTTCGAGGAAGGAGTGGACATTTTGCCTTGACAAAGGCAGCCAAGGAAGATAGCAGCCCGTCCAATTGTGACCAAGAAGTTAACTGCAAATTTGTAAATACATCAGAACACTTCTAGGCCCTTTTGCTTGCTAAACCATAGAGAGCGGCAGACACCGCCCCAAGACTAACGTCTTCAAACCGTAGTACCAGTAGGAAGTGTGATATGCGGAAGACACCTCAAAGGTACT
Source organism: Ophioderma brevispina (assembly GCA_023653785.1). Classification (NCBI taxonomy): domain Eukaryota; kingdom Metazoa; phylum Echinodermata; class Ophiuroidea; order Amphilepidida; family Ophiodermatidae; genus Ophioderma; species Ophioderma brevispina. Next base: position 33,501 of record JAMKCH010021098.1, read on the forward strand.
TATCAGAAAGATACCGCATGTTTGAATATCAAAGATTCTGCAGATATTAACAGGCGGGAGGACACCGCAGAGTCACAAAGGTGGAAAGACACCGCGAGTAAGAGAGCTAATTCTTCACAGAGTTCATCAGAACACAAAGTCACGTGTTACTCTACTAACCTACAGAGTATTATGAACAAGAGAGCAGAATTGCAGACCATAATTGATGAGCTCAAACCAGAGATCATTTGAATCCCAGAAAGTTGGTGCAATAGCACTATCGTGGATTCTGAAGTTGCAATTATTGGCTACAATATGTTTAGAGATGACAAGAAAACCCCGACAGGAACAGGTGGTAGAGTTATACTATACATCCACTAGTCACTCCTGTGACAGACCCCCGAATATTATATTATTTTCTGTATTGTATTAATTAAATCATGTTAAATATAATCATATAAATTATGAGTGAGGAGAACTAGAAAATATGAAACTTGCAATGTGTTGTGCAATAAGCATGACTTATCTGATAGACCTAGTTTTAAATGGACTAGTGTATGAGAACTTCCTGAGACAAACATGTCAGAAGATGTTCGCAGTCAAGGACAATTGGAGCACAGTGTCTTATCATCGTCATTCTAAGAACTGGACAGAGGTTTTTTGTTTACCTATAGGAAGCAAGATTGCACACCTGTTGATGAACAATAGACTGTGTAATTGTTATGTCAAAACACTTCGAGCACAGGATGTGGACTTCCTTTAAACATGTTTCAGCGAACTGAAAAGATGATGAAATGTTTTAGTGTGGGTTGGTATGTCAATGAAACAGTTCCCGTAGGATTTTGGTGCTAAAGTTGATTTTCTTGCTGTTTTTCATTCAATAGGGACCAGACAGTCAGAAAATGATGGGGTGCAAATTTTCGGACTGCTGCCCCCTTCCTCAAGGGGGAAATGTTAATACAGGGAAAAATTTAAAATCTAGTCAAATTGTGTTTTAATGTACATTAACATGTTCGTCTCCTTATAAGGATTAGAAAAAGGTATATATTTGCCTAGGTTCCGACCTTTAGTTAAAGCGCTATAGCCCCATAATGGTTCAAGGTCATCCTGGGGTAAAATATTCCCAATGCTCAGATTTTGTTGAAACTGGTGATAAGTTGTTTGTATTGTCTCACGGATCCAAAAATAATTATTTTACACAGTGTGGGACATTTGTTGGCTTAATTAAATAGCAAAATGTCGCAGGGTCTACATGGTCTATCGGGGGTCACCAGAACTTTCCCTGGATGTCGCAATGGTGATATCAAAAGATCACATCAAAATGCATTTTCTGTTTCAGTATGACCACGGAATCATTTGACACCACTTTTCAACAATATCGGAACATTTACCCCCAGGGTGACCTTGAACCATTATGGGGCTATCACCGCTTTAACTAAAGGGTTGGACCTAGGCAAATATATACTTTTTTTTTTAATCCTATGACGCGACGAACGCGTTAGTGTAATTAAAAACACAATTTGACTCGATTTTAAATTGTTCCCTGTACTAACATTTCCCCCTTGAAGGAGGGGGCATCAGTAGGAAAAATGTGCACCCCATCATTTCGGACAGTTTAGGTCCTATTGAAACCCAAACAGCAACAAAATCAATTTAGCATGAAAATCCAACGGGAATACACAACAACCCACACTAGTTGTCTTGTTTCCGCGTGTTTGTTGCATCATTGGAACTTGTAGAGGACAAATCTGTTGCAAGAACCAAAAAAATCATTTCTTTCGCCAGTGACAAGAGATTTCATCGAGTGCAGACTCTCAAACAGAAAGGTGGAGGACTTTGCATAACATTTGATTTTATAATGTACTATGTTGATTTTATATAATTATAGAAGTTGCTAGAATTGTCAGAGCTGCATAAAAGACATCACCGGATAAGGAATGGAGGACGCCCTCTGTAGTTGTCATGAGAGCAGATGAACTTGAAACGTTCCGCAATTTAAAGGACCTGTCCAAAGTTTAACTTTGGTCGGTTTCAAAAAATCCCATGTACATAAATTCCCTAAAAGTCGGTTCTATGTAAATGATATACAGGCTCAATGGGTAATTGAAATTTCCCAATATGAACCCTCCCCCCCCCCCCCAAGAACCACAATGCGCTTGCAAGGATGTGCTTATATTATTTAGCAACATTATATCAGTAGACCTTCGGGTTCTTGGGGGGGGGAAGACCTCATTTTTGCATTTTTTGTTTTCTGGGGGGCTGAACACTAAATGGAATTGCCATACACAAAACAACCTATTACATACATACCATACCAATCCACTATGTGAGTAAGGCATGCTAATCTATCAAGGACTCAGTTCAGTCAGCTGGAAGGGCAAATGTTAGCAACAGCTGGACCATGCATGTCCGGTATACATAATCATACTCAAATACAAGAGGAGTATTTGCTCAATACAATGGTGAATGAAAGCTATGAATGTGCCAAGGGAATTGTGATTTTATTAGCTCATAGCGCTAGCAAGCTTGCTCATGATATCAATAGCGCGTCATGGGCCATGCTTTAGCGGGCCATGGTGTGTATTCCAGAGTCTGCTTGGTGAAGACAGTTATTATCCCAATCTCAGTAGCATAAGGTAATGGTATTTGAGTATTGTTATTAAAGGGCTGCCTCGTGTAGCCTCTTTGTAGCTTATGAAGGACAAAAGGCATGTCTAGACGTCACTTACAAGCTCCATAACAAAGGGCAGCTATGCAACATCTCATTTCCTGTTTCTCTTTCTTCATTTAGGTAATAAATGCTCATTAGAATGGAAGAATACTCTATAGCTTTGCTTTTTCCAGAGAGCATGCCCCTGAAGTTTCTCCGACTTTTCTCATTTTTTCTTGATACAAGTGTATTTTGGGGATAAAAACACATTGCGTACATGTTAAAGTAGTTGTAAAACACCAACTCAAACTTGATGGTGAAATATAACTATGAGATTATAGAGGGCCTCCTTCTGTTCTTATCCGGTGATGTCCTTTGGTGCCTTTGGAAAAACAAAGGTTAACATTAAAATACCAGCAGGACTATACTTATCTCTACCAGTGGATGACTCTACCAAGAGTTCACCTTTAAATTGCACTGAGTACCTGTGGGCTATTGTTACGCCAAGCTGCAGTTATACTTCCAGTAGTTCTTCAAGTCTACGAGTTTACAAATTAATCGGCCGGTCTAGTAAAAAGGACTTTTGCGATTTCGCGAAACTAGTTGAACTGTACCAGCAAGAATTGTGTCGCCAAGATTTATATGTGGACCTGATTCTACAAGAGACTGGTGCGCACCCAACAGTGAACTTTGAACTTTAGTTTAATGATTATGTGCATGGTGTATTTGTAAATAGGTAAGGAACATAATAATTTTGTGCATTGTTAATATTTTGTGTATTTTGTGATTAATTCAGATCATATTTAATTTATGTATTAAAATCATTACTTTGAATTTACATCTTGGTCAAGTCAATCTTCTTACAAATAGTCATTGTGAATTTTGTTTTATGAACCACGGGAGGTTGCTTTTCTGACCTTGAGTACGTCTCGTAACACTTAAGCAGTGTCATGCCACAAGCTGAATGATATGGAGATGGAGAACTCAGTTTGGTAGCTTTTGGTACCTGATCAAGTTTTTTTTTTTATCAAGTTAGAATCTTCTAACAACTTGTTGGTGGGACTATGCTGCAGGCGTCCTAACAGTACTAATGAAGATAATGTCAAGCTGAGACAAGTTTCAAGTATTAAGGTGGTACAGAATGTAACTGAAGGGGACTGGAAAACAAATGTTGTCAATGCCATCTTGATTCTGAGTAAATGAAGTTTTTTGATGCCGGGTGAACTAACCTTTGTCGCAAAAACAAAAGAAGCCATAAACAAAGGAATGAGCTTGGAGAATGTGTATTGTCTACAGGCTACTAAAACAGTAACAATCCGCGGACAAAATGAAAAAGTGGTACAGATTTTAAATTTGCCATAACTCAGTCAATATGCATCCTATTGGAAATATTTTTTCGGTGTCAGAAACCTGACGAAATGCACTTTTCAGACGTCTAATAAAATTTACCTTTTTCTCTTCATGAAAGAGAGGGCACCTTGAGGGTTTCCTTTTTTTACTCAAGATGAGTATCTTGGCCAACACGGGCGTCATCCTACAAGAAACAGAGGTCATCAAAAACCATCATTGCTCGATCTGGTCTTCACAAAAGACGAGCAAATGATTGATGAAATTCATAGCACCTCTTGGCACCTTGTAGCACCTCTTGGAAAAAGTGATCATGATGGTTTAACGTGGTCGTATGTGACACGCTCAAGCTTCTGCAAAGCTGAGGATAGCAGAATGACTCAAGACTATAATAAAGGAAACTACCAAAGAATTAAGAATCAATTTAATCAAGTTGACTGGGAAGCCAACTTACCAAATCTTAAGGGAGGGGTATGGGGTCTGAAGCAGTGAACTTTGAAGTGATATATATTCATTACTTTATTAACGATGGTTAAAAAGCATACATAAAAACCCAGGACAAGACCAACACACCAACGATCAACGTTAGCGTGGTCAAAGCAGTGTAGTACAGCACTTTACGAATACAATTTACAAACTTTAAAACATTAAAATACATATAATTATAAAACACCTCAAAGGTGTGATCAGAGGGGACCAGCTTAAGCAAATACAGATGAGAGCATATTACAATTTTAATAATGAGATTTCATCCCACAAGGTTTCATTTTACTATTCCATATGGCATATGAGCATAATAGAGCAATCTTGGAAATATCTTTGGCAACTGATTTGGGCAAGGAAGTCTCGATAAATTTAAAAATTGATCGAAGACGAAGTTTATTATCTTTTGTTATCAATCCCCTAGAGCCTACTTCAAGCAAATAAGGTTTGGTGGTGACGGTGGTACGCGTCGTGGAATTAAGATTCTAAAACTAGTACACGCCGTATTTGTTGCACTTACGGTCATGAGCTTTTTTGATCTTCTGTTCAAAAGGAACAGTTGCTCAACTACACGCTTTGCCATTAGACTCGTTAATCAGACAGATCGGGACGTTGACTAGTTGGAAGAGGCTCTGTGGGATTGTACTGCCAGATGACGCATTCCCGTGATATCACAATACATTTTAACATTAGTGTTACAATTTCAATGATTTAACAAAAACAATGTAATGACGAACTGAGTCCCTGGCCGCCAATTAATAACGGCCTTGATTAATAGCAACTGAGCAGAATTGAGAACATGGCTAACCTGTTCAGTGGCTCTTACAATTTGTGGCATCTGGTGTTCGTTCTTTTTCCCCAGCATTTCAAATTGAAAGCGTAGTCAAAAAATCGAAGTCGTAGCACGAACTCAGGATGGGAGGACCCCCTTGGTTAAATCATACATAATAAGCGCCATGTGAGGTCAGACTGTTCGGCATCAATTAGATCCATCAGTCTCCCCTGCTGCAAGTGGAAGGATATAATTTTTCCAATAGTCCCTACACCCTGTTCAGAACATTTTAATACATTTTTTAACCTAGGCCATGGATTAAGCTAATGATGGAGATCTCTCCTGGCCGCTGAATTAAAATATATCACTGGTCTGGATACCAGGCGAGCCATTTTCTAGCCCATTTGACTCACGATGAAGTTTAGTTTTGAGGACATGTTAGACACGCTCATCGGCGAAACCATAGGCCTCCCGTACGCAAGAGTGTTGAGCCTCAAGGTAGATGTCAAATATGCGTTTCATATTTAGGCCATCGGGCTAAAGAGAACAGCAGGGGTTGGACCGGTGGTCCGCATCGAAGCCATGACTTAATATGTCATTTGTATAACGTGGTCCACAGACATCAAGCTGAGTAATCAGTTACTCATGGGTCATAAGTAGGAATCGTATAGATGGAATAGAGTAACTCATGTAATTCTAAGTTTAAACTCATTTCGAACCAATGACTTTTGAATCTTCCTAATCATGCTACATAGCTTTGATTTTATAAGTTCAAAAATGATCCGGCGGTTTTATTCGAAAGTAAGTAAAACACCTAAAAACTTTTCTGGAGCATCTTTAACAATTTTAGGGTGTTTTCGCCAATTGAGAAGTGCCTTCCTTAAGTTTTCCCACACAAGTAGAAATCGATTTTACATTTTAACAGGTTTTAAGACCAGTTTCATAGTTGATTTAAAGATTAGTATTTCATTTATGAATACGTTTGAATGGGATCTTTTATGAGTTGTGATCAGACCGAAGTCATCTGCAAATGGACGAGTAAGAACTTTGTATCGTTTTTAATCATAGCCGTATTGAGTCTCCCATGTTTTGAGTACTCAATGCGCGTAACCAGACCTGAGGCCTCCGGAGGGGCAAGACTTAAGAAGTTTCCCCATTTTTTTTGTTCGGCTCGCTTTTCGCTCGCCGGGTAGACCCATTAATGTTTTCTAGACGGTTCGAAATTCTTACGAGCGGGGGGGGGGGGGGAGGGGGAAGCAAAGCCACTTCTACCTGAGCACCCACACGACACCCTATTTTTTCTTACCCTTTCCTTATCTCTTCTGCCTTCCCCTTTTCTTATCTCTATCTCTTTCTCCTCTCTTTCCCCCTTTCTTATCTCTTTTCCCTTCTCCTTCCCCTTTCCTTCTCTCTTTTTCCCTTCTCCTTCCTTTTCCTTCTTCTTCTCCCTTCCTCCCCTTCTTTCCCCTTCTTTTCGTCCCCATTTTTTAGCTTCCCCATCCCATTTTGTGTCCGGGGGGCAGTCCCTGCCCCCCCTGCCCCCCGCTGTTACGCCACTGTATAACTGAATGAGTAGGGTTGAATACTGCACGAAAAATTATGGGGTGAAAAGGGTCGCCTGAAAAACACCGCCTTTTTAAACCTTAACTGCTCAGAAGACCACATCGGACCTTTAACATTACCATAAGTCTACCATAAAGATTGTCGATATATTGAACAATATGATGAGGAATCCCGTTTCTTTTGAGAGTATGGAAAATTAAAGAGTGTTCAACAATCCGAAGCATCGGCTAATCAAAGCAAGTAATAGGTTTTCGTTTGTTACTTTTGCCTGTTCAATACTCTCCCTCATAACCATGGTATGCCTCAACACACCATGGTAATAACTACGAAGAAAGCTTTTTGAGTCGTAGAGTCAACAAGTCCATTTTTCGTCAGATAATCTGACATCCGCTCAGCAATGATCTGGTGGAAAATTTTTAGGCAACACAAGATGTAAGTGCTATCATTCGGAAGTTTCCGGCTTAGATGGTTCGCCGTTTTTATAAATTAGGATACCGAACTTGACGACCATCTTTCGCGGGGGATCACCAGATTCCAAGATTTTACAAAAAGAGTACTTAAGATTAGATGTGTCTAGGTAATTTTTTTATAAAACCATCATTAGCCATCTGGCCCGAGGGTGGCTGATGTTCGCGTTTTTCTTGTTAACAATAGCACGAATATCCCGTGGACGCACTGGGGGGGACATCAGGGACGGTTGTCCTGACTCGTTTATTCTGGTCAACATTGTTCACTGGAAGATGTGGAACCCAATTCAACTGCGTTAAATCTAGCTATTTGCAGTCAAATTTTTGGGCTGTGAATTAATGTCAGCCTGTTCCTTTGGTAAAGGTCCTGCGTTGGCTTTGATCAAGTGATCCATTGCTACAGTTATTTGCGAATTTCCAGAAGTTTTTGTAGTAGAGTTTCTCTTGATGGTAAAGCATCACGATTGCTTTTTCCGTTTTTTGGATAGCTTTTTGAGTCAGTTATGAGATGAATCCCTTACAATTCTTTTCCTTCTCTGCAGTCCCCCATTTTACCAAATGCTTTTTCTAAGGGTGTTTTTTAATTTGCGTGCCTTGTCTAATGATTTGGGGGATTTTTCCGATGTCTTAGAGTTGCCATCTCTTTTTATGAAGTCCGCTTGCCACGTAAAAAGCACACATCGGTGGGTGATGGAAGGGAATACACACACAATCACTTGCCTCCTTGGGAGTGTAGGGGGCCTAGGGCTAAATTTGAAGTCGCACAAGGGCAACAGACGGCCTTATTTCTGCTTGTAGTTGCGTCCACAGTCCGTAGTCAACGTAGAGCCTCTGGAATTTCAGTGCCAAAGAACTTTTTGCGCCACAGGTGAAAGTTAACACCGACAAAAAAGGTTTTTAGTACAGGTTGCACGTGCCTTGTTGGGGCGGGTAGAGTGTCCGCCATGGTAAAGTATAGGGAGACATTCGGAAGATGTTGAAGACCGAGTTCAAACGTGAATTTTTATGCTTGAAGACCAATTTTCCTAAAGTAGTGGTATATACATGTGTACACATCATTTGTAGCCCATTCACCAAAGTTTTAAACTTCATGTCATTTTGCTCTGGTTGCCATGGTAACCCCATGTAAGGCCTCTGATTGGCTTGAAACACTAGAACGAACGTAACAAATAACTAAACCAAGCTACTGGTAACAAAAACTTGGTGGCATGTGTCTCTGTGGAAATACGGCGTGAACCATGAAGCCGGAATTTTTGATACCGTTGCCATGGCAACCGGCAATCGACATCACATAATTTCAATGGCGTACATTTGATTGGAAACATTTTGAAATCGGGCTTCATGTTCACTTCGGCCTAGAGGTGCTGAATATGTGTGCCAAATTTCATGTGCATAGCATGTAGCGGTCTCTAGTTACGTTCGTTTTTCGTTTTGGTTGTTTGCGTATTTAACGAAACGAGTTTATAGACCTCGTAACATTTAGACAAAACCACACCATTGAGGGCGCTTTTTGATGTGAAATATGGAATTTATTTTTTAAATTTCATTTTATTGATTTTTTAGTTTTTTTCTTTTTTTGCATGTATTTGAAATATGTGCATCCATTGTCCTGTAATTAATTTTTTTAAAATAATGTTCTTAAATATCGCAGGGTGAGAAACAATAAAAATACATAAAAAATCACTTATCCAGTACATTTAATTACTTTAAAATTATGGTCAAAATAATATGAGATTTCTTTAACTTCGACTTAGCCAAAATAATGCGTTAAATGGCGTATAAACATATCTTTTACAAATCTTAAATATCCCTTTAAATTTTTTTTTCAGCACAATGATAAGTATAGGAACTTTGCAGTTTTTTGGCACATTTCGAGTACACTGCTTCACTTTGATCAGCCATCTCTCGGGAACCGAATGTCCAATTACGATCGAATAAAAGCATTTTGTAGGATTACAATCTACACAATTAACGCCACTGCAGTGTTGGTGGGGATCTCAGGGTTGTTTTCTAAAATGAACAATTTTTTACCAAAGTCAGACCCCATACCCCCCGTAATTTGAAGAAGCTTGGCGCTTGGTTCAAGGAGAAATCACAAAAGCAGGAGAGGCAAACATTCCATTAAGAAGGGAAGAAGAATAAGCCACTTGGCTAGAGCAGGAGCAGAAATCAAGCAGAAAGCTTTTCCAGAGGTACGGGAAAAACCAAGCATTATAAAGATTACATCGAATACACTAACAGAGTAATAGGACTAAAAAGATGGTTAGACAAGCGCATGTGGAAATTAGAAAAGATTGATGAAGGAGTTCACTCTAAAACTCCGAAGACTTTTTTGTTATGTTTAATCTAAACAGAAAGTCAATGTTAGGAGACGTACACCTTGGAATAAGGAGGATGGCCGCTTGACTCAGAATATCCGGATCGGCTATGTTTTACACTTCTTTAAAATGGTGCCCACCAGGGAACCCGATGGGGTTCCTCCAACACTACAACCACCTAGATCGAATACCTAGTTTGACTGCTATAGATTCACCTTAGAAGATGTTATCAAGAAGATGGATTGAGTTAAAACCTGACAAGTCACATGGAATTCATTTTAATCATCATATTATTCTGAAAGGAATGTGCCAGAGAAGGGCCATGCTTGTACTATATCTTCAAGAGTCATTAAGAAGAGTCCTTCGTGAGGATTGCAACTAGCCAAGAGCTCCAATCTTCAAAAAAGATCCAGGAAACAGTCAAGCAATTACAGACCAGTTAGTATTTACCAGGCGTCCCATGCAAGGTGAGGATCGGGATGCATCTCAGTCAGGTAGAGAAAATATGACTTGCCTCTGCAAGATCAGCACGGGTCATATCAGGAAGATCGTGCATTGAACTAACCTTCTTTGTCACCCTGGAAGACATTACCAAAAGTATGACGAAGATGTGGGAGTTGACTTGATCTACTTCGACACTCAAAAAGCATTTTGATCTCTAAGCTACAGCTTATGGCAAAGAAGGAAAGAGTGATCAAAGGGAATCCAAGATTTCTTAGCAACAGGAAGCAACAGGTTGGAGTTAGAATGAAGTGGAACGTCATCCTGGGCTGATGTCCTGAGTAGAGTGCCGCAAGGTTCAGTGTTGGGACCGATCATATTAGTCCTCTCATCAACGACCTTCCAAACATCACACATCAACAATCAAGCTTTTGCCGACGACACCACGCTTTACCATCAGGTGGACAAGGAGAACAAGTACAGAAGGTAGTGACAAGATTCAGCAAGATTTGGAAGCTCTACAAGGGTGGTCTGACATGGCTCTTGAGGTTTAATGGATAAAGTGCAAGCATGAATATGGAGCAACGATGATCCTTGTAGAACGGTGACAGATAGGCCAAACACAGCCTCAGAATTATCAAAAGAGCCTTCAACCACATTGATCAAGAAAGTTTTGCAATCTTGTACAAATCCACTATCGACCTCCACCTTGAATACGGTGTGCAGCTTGAGCCCCTACTTCAAGATGAGATTAGATGTTTAGAAAAAGTGCAGAGAAGGGCACCAAACTAGTGACAGGCTTGGAAGATTTTCCATATGACGGTCGATAATCTCATTGAGACTTAAAAGATCGTGAAAGGCTTCGACGACATGCGATCCGTGTTATGTTTTCCCTGTCACACACAAGCACAACACCAGGAGTCATGATCTGAAGCTCTATAACAAGAGAATGCAAAAGGGGGCTCAACTCAGCAAGTATTTCTTCTCACAAAGGGTCGTCGACAACTGGAACAACCTTCCCGCTTGATGATTAAAGGGATATTGGTATGATCTATCGCCCATATATAATGAAAATATCCCTAAAGATGACGTACCAGATGGGTTCATGGTCATTGGAGTATATCTCTTGCGAAGAAAAACATTTTCATGCTTAACTTTCGAAAGCAGAGACGAGTTTAACGAAGCCGCCAGTTTATTTTTACGCATCGTTTGCCACAAGCCATGGTTTAGTCTTTCACCCAATTGAAAGATGAGCGGTGGTTAGCAAGTTCTGGCCTGTATGTAAGACTATCGCGTTTACTTTTAACATTGAAATGAAAACAAGCTTTAATTAACGTTTTCTTTACAATAAATACATTATGCAAAAATGGCATACACATTGTGCCTAATTTTTATAAATGAGCTTGGGATTCGTGAGAAATATATTTTAATATAAAATAGGAAACTTTCATCATACAAAGAAGCGTACTCGGTACATTGAAAAGTTCGTAGATTGCTGAACGCGCATTAGTGGGTTTAAGAACTGATATTATACAAGGATTGCGGAAACTGGGCTTCGTAATGAGCACTGACGAGCCATATTGGTATCCAAAAAAGAGCCCAAGCAGTGGTTAAAAGACACATTCAGTGATTTGCTAAATCAGCAATCGAAAATCATCAAAAATCAGATCTTAGAATGTAGTAACAAGTACAGGTATCCTAAAATACCATGCAAATGAGAAGACCAGAAGCAATCGAATAAGGACAGAATCGGAGATTTAGTCATTACTGTCCGAACGGACTTACTCTAACACGATTGAATGGAGAATGTATCTTGGACCACTGCCGTTTTCGTCCTTTTCTTTTCAATTTCCATCTGGAAAAGGTAACTATGAGATGCTACAGACTATCTCACTTTGAAGCTATTCCTGCAAATTTCAATATTATTTAAAAAAAACTAAAAAATTAAAAAAAAAAAAAAAAATACAAAATTGTTCCCATTGAAAAATGTGGGTAAGCGACATAACAGATACAGAATCAAGCCAATCATTGAGCGCATTGTATTGCGTGTGGGATGGCATGTCCCTAAACGTGCACCCGGGATACAATTTCTGTTAAACAGGGTCTCTTGGAATGCTATTGTGTCGGTAGAACCAAGATGCGCCCGTGACCCATTAATTATATACAATTACTGGTGGGTAGCAATCATTGTTGAGATCAGTGGTATAACCCTTCACCGCTGGCCCAGGTATCATATTAAGGAAACATATAATAGTGTGCTCGGAGAGAGGGGGTGAATAAAATATAACTATTGGAATCTGAAGGCATTGGGGATGATTTATAAAGAGACATTTTAATGTATTATGAAAGAAGAAATAAGTTTTTTTTAATGAGACCAGAATGTACCGTTTTTGCAAGCTGGTTTCAACGTGCATTGTGGACTAAAGAATCAATGAAACAAATCCCATCCCCATAATAACCCATAATACAAGTGGATTGTATGCTATTTTGCTGTACAACTTTTTATAGATTCATATTGTTTTATATAATTTTTGTTGTGTGTGTATGAATGAGCGAAGAGTGTGTGTGTGTGTGTGTGTGCGCGTGTAGGTGGGTATGATTGTATAGACTATGTGGTGTTGTTGAGTGTGTGTGTGTGTGTGTGTGTGTGTGGGTGTATGTGTGGTGGGTGTGTGGTGTGTGTTTGTGTGTGTGGTGAGGTGGGTACCGGGTGTGTAGGGGGTGTGTGCGCGAAGGTATGGGGGTGTATATGTGTGGTGCGCGAGCATTTTGATTTGGGTTTGGCCTGTTGTATAATGATTTATCTTCTTAATATATTTTGTTTTGTAATTTGTTGACGCACCGACGGGTAGGAGTGTGACACTTGTTATAAAAGCGTATGTTCAAATAAAAATAAATTACAATAAATTGTGTCAAATTATCCAAACTAAATGCTGGTTAAAATAGTGTAACATCACAATTTGTACATGCAGTCTGAGGTCCATCATTGTGTTATGGGGATATGGGAAAATTTCATTAAATATTCTAATCTCATAAAAGCTTATCACCTAATCAGTGGCCAATTTCACAAAATATGAAATTTCTTCAATTTGCTCTCAAATGAGGGTCTAGGCCATTGGAAGAACAGAGATATATCATTAACCATAAAAATAACATACCCCCAAAAACAGATCCGTAACTTATTACTTAACTTATTCTATACAATTTACCGCGTTTATTAAAAAAAAGTTTTATATCATCTCAGCAATGCACGGTACATATTGCCATGTATTGCATATAGGGGTGGATACCCATTACTGTTATTTTCTTCTAAAATGTGGCGAATTGACTAGAAAATGAGGGTCAAGTTCGGGTTATTTAGACTAGGGGGGCGTAGACCAAAAAACAACTATACAATTAAATTTGTGTCCCCATCAAGGGGATTGGGAAAACAAGGGAACAAATTCATCATAAAATTATTAAAATCCTATACTAGAACTGTCTGTTCCCGCACATAACACTGGCACATTTTCTTGAAAATGAATAAAATGTCACTTCAATTTCTTTTTCACAATATCAGCGACCAATGGATATACGAACTTCAAGCAATCCATGGCTAAAGGGTCGGTAGGCGGAGCCATTATAAGCCAGGTGTACATTACGACCTCCACGTTCGGTGAGTAACAAAATACCCTCATCTTTCACAATAACTAACAGTTACATTATCATATAGGTCGTTGCACTAAGTTTTAGTTCTGAAAAAAGCGGAATTGAATAGAGAGGAAGTTAAGTAATAAGGTTACGAGATTTTGGTTTTGCACAAAGTGTAGGTCAAAGTTGCTAGTAGCATCTTCTATATTTTGTTCGTCTTTATCCTTTTCGAATAAAATGATGAAAAAATGGTCAAAGTTAATTGAATTACGCAAAACTATAGAAGCTCAAAGATTTATTTTTGTGAATGAGATAAGTATTTGGTGCTTACGTCATAAAAATACTCAGTCTAATAGGAGAGGTGAGTAAACATGCAATCTTTTCAGCGGCAAGACAATATAACAATGGTCCTGCACACCCAGATGAAAAGGAATCTGAAGTGATTTTCTCCACCGCATACCGGGCCGGTAAGTGAATATCTTTAGCTCCATTGTTCGCTAAAGTCTAGTGTATCCATTGGTCACTGATATTGGGAAAATATCAGTTAGTAACTGCCAGCCAGTGAACTAATCTCTACAACACCAAACACTGTTTTCCCATAACATCATTTCTTAAGTATACCTATATCATGACTAGACCCCATCGCAGGCCCTTTCTAAGGTCTGCCTTGACTATAGCGTCATTGAACGTGGAGGGTTTTTCTAATGCAAAAAGTAACATAATTGCTGATATGTGTAACAATATCCAATGTGATGTCCTATGTCTACAGGAAACCCACAGAGGAATCAATAACCACTGCCCAACAATACTAGGAATGGTCCTTGCCATCGAGAGACCACATCGACAATATGGAAGTGCTATATATAATGTGAAAACAGGCACCACAGTAGAAGCAACCTCAATGTCTGATGACAACAACATCGAAGTCCTCACCATTGAGCTCAGCACTGTCAGTTAAATCCGTCTTCAAACCTCCATCAGTAGACTGCAAGCACCCTCAACTCAGCCTTGGGAATACCACCAAACCTCACTTCTTCATTGGTGATTTCAACAGCCATAGTAACCAATTGGGGCTACAATGAAACTAACAAAGATGGACAAGCTGTCGAAGAATGGATAGACAATCAACATCTACGTCTCTTTCACGACCCTAAGCTGCCGCCATCATTTCATAGCGCCTGTTGGAAGAGAGGTTACAACCCTGATCTAGCTATTGTTAGCAAAACATCTCTAACATGTGTAGCAAGATTGTTCTGGATCCTGTTCCACTAACTCAACATCGACCAATCGGTATCCAAGTCAATGCTGCAGTAAGACCAAACAAAGTGCCTTTTAAGCGTCGCTTTAACTATAGGAAAGCAGACTGGCAAGGATTCACTGATGACCTGGATCAGAACGTGAAGAGGATTGCTCCAAAACCCCATAACTATTACAAATTTGCCCAACTAGTGAACAAGACTGCCCGAAGATTCATACCCACAGGCTGTAGGACGGAATATATACCAGGCCTTTCCAAGGAATGTGCTTGAGAATATCAAGAGTATATCAGCATCTTTAAAGCTGATCCTTTTTCGGCTGAAACAACTGCTAAAAGTGAGGAAGTTTCGGAGAAGATCTCCCAGGAAAAAATCAAACCTGGCCTACTCTAATTGAATCCACCGATATGACCCATAACATCAAGAAAGCATGGTCTACCATCCGAAAGCTCCGAGGGGATCCAACAGAACCTCCACAGCAGCCAAATGTCACGCCCAACCAAGTTGCCCACCAACTACTTTTAAATGGCAAGTGCAGCAAGAAGCCCAAGAAGATAAAAAAACAGGAAAAGCAGGTTGCCTTGACAACATCTCAACTGAGCAGCTGAAAAATTTCGGCCCAGTAGCAAAGGAATGGCTTCTTGAGCTTTACAATTGCTGCCTTATTTCCCACAGGTTCCCAAAGATCTGGAGGAAAGCACATGTTATGGCACTCCTAACGCCTGGGAAAGATCCATCCAATCCCAAGAGCTACAGACCAATATCACTCCTCAGCCATACCTACAAGCTCTTTGAACGTCTCCTGCTCAATCATATTGCACATGTGATAGACGAATACCTCATACCAGAACAAGCAGGTTTCCGGCCAGGCAAATCAACAATAAGCCAAGTACTCAACCTAACTCAACACATTGAGGATGGTTTTGAGAAAGGTATGGTAACCGGAGTTGTGTTCGTCGACCTATCAGCAAGCTTACGGCACTGTTAATCACAGATGCCTACTCCATAAGATTCTGGAAATCACCAAGGACATCCGCTTGACTGAGCTTATCAAAGGATTGCTTTCAAACAGGATGTTCTTTGTTCAGCTAGGAGCGAAGAAGAGCCGATGGCGTAAGCTCAAGAATGGACTACCACAGGGAGCGTGCTTGCACCTCTCCTGTTCAACATCTATACCAACGACCAACCTAGGAGTGCAGGAACCTGTCATTTTATTTATGCAGATGATCTTGGAATTAGCGCAAAAGATGCAGACTTCACAGCTGTTGAAGAGAGACTCTCCAAAGCTTTGGATGAACTCACTCCTTATTATGAGGAAAACCACCTACGTGCAAATCCATCCAAGACACAGGTGTGTGCTTTCCATCTACGCAACCGTGAAGCGAAGTGTCAGCTTAAAGTTACCTGGTCTGGAACACCCCTGGAGCACTGTGATAACCCTGTCCACCTAGGAGTTGTCTTGGACAGCACTCTGTCTTATAAGACCCACATCGAGAAGACGAAGAGTAAAGTATGTTCACGCAATATTATCTTGAACAAACTCACTGGAACAAGATGGGGTGCTCGTCCACATACCCTAAGATCGACGGCACTTGCCCTGTGCTACTCATGTGCCGAGTATATGCTTGCCCTGTATGGGAAAGATCAACCCATGCCAAGAAGCTTGATTCAGCGTTAAATGCCTCCTGCCGGCTTATCACAGAATGCCTCCGTCCAACACCAACGGAAAACTTATACATCCTCGCTCCACCAGACACCCGTCGTAGTGTAGCGAGAATGCAAGAGCGTAGCTGCCAAGTATCCAATGTGAAGCACCCTATGTCTGGACAGATACCTGCTGCCAACCGCCTTAAATCCAGAGAGAGTTTCTTACGCAGTCCAACCTCTTCAAACAGTCTCTAAGGAGCTTAAGAGAGTCACCTTGTGTAAAGAAACACTTGCCATCAACCAAGTGACATCTATTGGTATTGAACCTGGTGAGCATCTCCCACCTTGAGCTGACTCCTCATGGGCTGAATGGCGATGCCTCAACAGATTGAGAACCAGAATTGGCCGATCTAAGGTTTCCTTGCAGAAGTGGGGGCTACCTGGAAGCAGATCAGGACACTACATGTGGTTGTGGAACAGCACCACAGACAATGGAACATCTCTTGGTCTGCCTACTGCTGGAGCAACAATGCAGAAACAAAGACCTTGCGGAATTCAGTGAAGCAGCCAGACGTTGTACCCATCTCTGGCTAGATCATATTTGAGAACCACAGTGTTTGGACACGATAAGAACAATTGGGAAAATGAAGTGACATTTTGTTCATTTTCAATTGATCATTCATTATGAATTTACACTTGGTTTCCCCTAGCCCCCCCCCCCCCGATGGGGACAGCAAAACAACAGCATAGCAGGACATGCCCCATAGTCTATCTTGGTTCTGCACATATATTTTAGGTCACAGCTTGCCAAACAAGATTTCTTTCATTACTTTTGTTCATCTTCGTTTCATATTCCAATAAATGAAAATCAAAGTAAGTTGAACTCACAGTAGAAGCTCGAGGTTTATTTTTTCGTGAACGAGGACAGGTCAATCTAAATCGGACGGTGATAACACCTGTACTTTTTCAACTGCATGGGCAATATATCCCGGGACAATAATAATAGCTCTGAATTTCCAGATAAAAAGGAATCTGAAGTGCTTTGTCCTTTGAATATCGGGCCAATGTAGTATGATAGAATTAGGGGAAGAAGTTTTGAATAATATATTTTTAAAGAAAATGTGCAACTTCTTTGATTGACATACCCAACAAATGTTAACTATAATATTTATTAGTATTTGTGGTGGAAAAATAAGTTTTTAGTTCGCAGATATTTGTAATCAAAATTAAAATGACACAATGGCATAGAAAATATTCAGACATAATGAAATGGACATTTACTGAGATCACTTCCACAAATTTGAAAACAATTTGGATAGACTTTGGATGTTTACATTCAATAAAAACAGTAAAAACAGTAGTTACAGGCAATTCCTGCCAGGGAAAATCAAGGTGTTGACATCCTTGCAAGAATTTACAGTGTTTCTAGCATGTTTTGACACAATTTAAAAGCATTCAGACATTGTACTTCAGGCTTGCAGTAAGATATTGATCTGACAAGCGAAAGGCGGATTAGCCGGGGTTAGCACATGTACAATAGTAGCAGGTCTGTGAGCTGATGACTGCGTGCTTTTCAAGTTTGAAAAAAAAAATGTTGGCAGTAATGTCAGCATCCTTGGCTATCTGTGACAGAGAAGTGAAGCTTAGAAGGAAAATAATATTAGTTTTTCCTCCCTTTTTACAAAATGTACGCACCCAAATTGTTTTCAAATTTGTGGAAGTGGTTTCAGTAAGGGTCCATTCCATTATGTCTGAATATTTTTCAGAGCCATTGTGTCCCTTTAATAATATTTCCTTTGATGCTTTGGCCTATAAGACATTTTTGAAACCGAATATCACATTGCAGTCACATTTTGCGAATGGGGTCAAAGGTCACACGGGGTCTTGACGGTGTACACCCCATATAGGTGTTGGGCCAGTGGTTCTGCTGACTAAATATATGAAGTTAATTGGTCAATGCGGACAAGAGTATGTGTTAATAACTACAGGGTTAACATTTTTACAAACACATATACTGAGTCAAACATAGGCCTACTAGCTCCTACTAACAAAGTAATCCAAACATTTCAAACTGAAATTATACCAAAATGCGTTGCGTATACATGTACTAACTTTTTCCAATCTAAAAGAAAATGTTCATTGGCAAAGGAACTCCACAATTGAATAGAATTACACCTGAAGGCAGCTAGGTGTCTCACGAGGTTGCTGCTTGCCAATTTGGAGGTACCATTTCAGTTCTTTTCCAACGTTACTGACTTCAATACGTTTCCACTACAAATTTCCTATCTCCGCTGATTACAAATTGCAAACTTTATCTTACACTAGTATCAGGAACAACTCAAATGCCGTATACGTAAGCCCTTATACAATATATAGGTTATATTTGATTATTATACATGATTTTGACAAGGGAAGGCAGTGTCGAATACCTATATTTGATATTTGGCCTCTAACCGAGCAAGCCAAGAAACGGAACTTGTCAATAAACAGGCTGCAGGAAGCTCCAATTATGGCACATACAGACTAAAAATTGAAAACGAACGCAAACTATCATATCAGCGTATACGAGATAATTCCAACATGGATGGTAACAAAACGCAAGATGCTGCAGCTAAGGAGACCAATTGCGCCGAGATTTTGGCGGGTTTAGGAAGAGTGGAAGAGACTTTGAAGTTAATCGAGATTAATGGAAGAGGTTCAGATGCTGAAGTTAGATATACACCAAGGGAGGACGGATCAAAGGTAAGAAATGAAGAAGGGGTGTCCACAAAGTTGAGCGACTGAAAAAGAGCTGAACTTTAAAGTTCCCTGCAGGCAGACTTTTTAGAGAATTGCCAATCAAAGTAGCGTAATGAAACATCAGTCAGGTTTGCATATAACATATGATAAATGTTCTACGTTTTGCAAGTTTTGCATGGAAAATTAATGAACATAACTCTGGACATATGTAGCACTCTGTCTGCCGAATAAGTAGAAAGGATCTCAAAATTAATTTTAAGACTGTTGCGAAAGATTCACGACCTCCAAAGTATGGTGGTACTTAACATAGTTAATATAGTTTTATATTTGTTTAAAATCTTTACATAGTACATAAAACTTTTCATAATATTTAAATATTACATAATAGTTTACCATTACAAAAGTCTATATTATATCGTCAAACAGAAATTAATTACTTGCCTTCGTGCTATAGGGGTAATGGAGTCGTTTATTTATTTTTTTAATTTTATTTTATTTTTTTTAATGCAATTTCTTACTCGTATTTTTCCCAATTGCCTGACTGTTACAGATGCTTTTTTTACACACAACTCAAACATGCTCCCCGTAACAGTTAATTAGAATCGGCACCATGAATCCATTCCAATTGGGGTACACCTAAAAAAGAAAGCATCATTGTATGGTATGGTATTTTGTACCCTTTTTATGCCGAATGAGACCGCAATAGATTTACTTTTTGTCTTCTGCAATGTACGTACCACTTCTCTATTCCTAGATATAGGGAAACGCTTTTAATTTTCCGATAGGCCACATCGCTTTAGTTCGCGACATACTGTAGAAGAACTTGTATTTCAAATTCTAATTCGATTCAGCAATGTAAGCGTTAATGTCATAACGTTGACACGCGGCATTTCGTGATCCACAGCCTTTTCCCCAGACTTGAAAAAAGTTTTATATAATCTGAACTTACTATGTGTGCCTAATATTACGCGCAAGTTCGGTCTACTCTGTCCGTAAACTGACAGAAATTAATATTACGTGCAAGTTCGGTCTACTCTGTCCGTAAACTGACAGAAATTTCATAACACAGTGGCCTATGGGGGGGTTACCTAGATACAAATATTTGCTCATAACATCAAAAACGCACGATGCCGAATAAAGTGATATGTAGTGGGTTGTATGTTAAATTTTAAATTGTCTTTGTGTATGTTGTTTTGCTTTGTAATTTGTTTTTGGATGCACCATCAGTCTGATGAGGGCCACTGTTATAAAAGTGAAATCTAATAAACTAACTAATCAAATTAAATTTGGAAATAACCTTTTTAGTGAACCACGGACAAAACTGAGGTGCTAGGATCACAAAATACACCTTTAAACAAATTAACATAATATTTTTTCAACTTTTTTCGGATGGAGGGAGGGCATGTTATTAATTTCGGGAAAGACGGTTTGGGTTGATTAAACAAAAAAAATGCAAACAACAAAAAACCTCCCTATTAACAGACAAACAACAATGGAAAACGCTAATAACGTTTACTAATCAGTATAGTATTGAACCAAATTCTTGTTGTTTTTCTCTGTATCGCAATAGTAAAAGTGGAGATTTTGCGAATATAGCATAGTCCTGTAGGCATGTTTTCTATTTGCGTGGTATAAACCCATAGCAACCGTCTGCATGTGTCAGCCATAACAGATCCGGCTTAGTCGATAGGAAGCTATGACACTCCTCCCAAAGAACACTAAGTTTATACACGACGGTATGACTATGAAAGTCAGTTAAATACTAACGTGATTGGTAAAGAATATCAAATCAAACTGAAAGATATTCCCAGCTTTGATGAATCGTCACTTCTAAATAAATAATCCTAACACGTACGTGTGGAACAGTGCAAGGGGTAGCATAGTATCCATCAGTTTTCACGCAATATTTTGCTAACTCGTATTTTTGAATCGGCTATATATATATATAATATATATATATATATATTATATATATATATATATATATATAATATATATATATATATATATATATATATATGATATCCGAAATCCACGTACTGTACAAATAGGTAGGGCAATGATAGCCCAATTACTGACGCCAATTAAAATACTTACAAGTTAGAAAGAACAATATTTTTGTTTCTAACATGCAATTTCGTCGTTCTGCATCACAAACAGTTACTTTCTTAGGCGCTTGTGTTGATACAAATGGTATTAGAAAATGACGTCTTTTTGGTATTTGTCTGAAAGTTTTACCTAATTGATAACAAAAACAAATAATTTTGTATATTTTTTAGCTATTTCGCTTTAAGACTGACCTGTCATATATGTGGTGTAAATTTCGTCTAAATTCTGCTCGGGAAGAGGATAAAATAGCTCTGGGTCCCATGCTACCCCACCAACTAGAGTGCAAGTGAGCATGGTCATCTGCATTAATGGTGCAGTGAACTTTGTCAACATTTCTTTCCAATCAGCTCTTACCCCTTTGCTAGTAAAGACTTTATCCAATACGACGTCAAACTTGGCAATTTACATAAAATCTCCCTTGCCCTACATCAAGAGCTTCATGGTTATCATAGTTATGCTTAGAGAAAGTTTACGTAAATCCTCAGTATCACTGGCTCTATGATCACGAGTACTGTATTTTTCCCCACTGGACCATATGTGCTTCCGTGTGGTCCAGTGGACATTAATATTAACATAATATTCAAATACAACTTACTTTTTATATACCACATAAATACATATAATTTTTAAATTGATAAATTAATATATGTAATCATATTAATCAACCATATATGTAAATCATTAACAAACGAATACTTAAATCAAACTCCATAGTCTCCATTATACAATGTCATTTCACAAATGAAGTAGGCACACCATTTGATGTTTAAGAGGGAATTATTACCAACAATCAATCTTGTGATAATAGAATATTACAAACAACTTAATTTTTGTACTTGAATAATTATAAAACAATTCGTTATATACAATATAACAAAATATAGACTTAAATACTGATATAAAACCCGCTAATATTAATAAATTTTATATTAAATCTAAAGTAGCGACACAGGACTAAACAAGCTTAGACAGATTACTAATAGTCCTAGATAAAATATGTAAATAAAACCAACAGTTAATTACGAATTTAAAAAGAATTTATTACGTATTACAAAAGGAAAAGTTATATGTACATACCAACATAACACACATAAACCTAACATAACACTCATTTATAATGCGCCTTTTCCACTGGATACAAAGCGCAATGAGAGTAAAGAATACAACAGAAAGAAAAAGAATATGAGTACATCTGCAAGTTAAAAACAAATCTGAGAGCAATCAATAAGGATATAAATGTGTTTGAGCTTGGATTTGAATGTAGTAAAACTAGAGCTGTTTTTGATGATTTTTGGAAGAGCATATACAGTGTTAGGTGCGCAATGGAGAAAGCTCTCTCTCCAGCGCGCTTCTTGGCCACTGGTACTTCAAAGTTAATGGTGCTAGCTGAACGTGTAGACATTGCAGTTGGCCTGGATCTAATTTTGAGACAAGAGTCAATATATGGGGGAGAGAGCCCTTGTAGATATTTAAAAACAAGGAACGGTTTTAAAGAATGCGTTCAGATATGGGAAGCCAGTGTAGCTGATCCAAGGGTTCATTGGCATTAGCACATTTAGGCTGGTAGCAGACCAGACGAGCACCCTTATTCTGTAGCCTTTGAAGACGCTTTAGATCTTTTTTAGTAAGCCCATTCAAAAGTACATTGCAATAATCCAATTTGGATAACACTAAGGCGCTTGCGATATGATGGCAAGTATCAAAGTCTATGAAACGGCGAAAGCGATAGATGCTACGGATTTGCCAATTTATGGATCTACAAAGATGAGGTGATATGTTGTCAGACAGTTCATATTATGCTGGTTCAAAAATTCACCCAGATTGGGCGTATGGTTGTAATGGAAAAACACAGTGTTCCCTCAAGTGAGACTTAGATTTTGACAGTGTTGCAAGTGATATGGATAAGATGCAAGGAAAAAATCAAATCTTGTCTTGATTTAATTTTTTACTTGTTTGCAAGCTTCATCCCTTTCTGAAGATCGATCACACATTATGGGGTTATAATATAGCACATTCAATCACCAGACGAGTAGGATCAACAATGACATACATTTGAATATCAACTCAACGTAAATAGGGTCCCTGACTCCATGATGACGTAATATGTGACCGCCACGACAGCAATGATGTAAGAAAACAAATCCTAACGTCCAATGACCGAGCCTGTGGAAGTCCATATTTCATCTCAAATTAGTAGAATATGACCACTAACAAACACTTGCATTATTCTTTCTCCAGTATGAAGAAAACCATTTGTTTACGCGGGCAATCCATTGACACCGAAGTCATGGGACTAATCTCTACAGTAGAATTCCATGATCTCCTGTCAAAGGCTGCAGATAAGTCTAACATGAGAAGAAGTACAACTTTTTAATCATCAAGCCGCCTGAAAAATCAATATGGACCAGGCAAGCCTTTCAGTAGATAGAGCACGATAGGCTGATTGCATTGGTTCATATAAAGCATAAGTATTGACATGGTTAACCACTTTTGGTGCAGCACACTTCTCCAGTAACTTGGAGGTAAATTGCATATTTGCAACGGGCCGATAGTTCTTAAGTTCCTCCTTATTGAGAGAAGGCTTTCTGAGAACTGGAGTGATCACCGCCTTCTTGAGATCATATGGAAAGGTCCCAGAGAGTAATTAAAGAGCTATTGACGATTCTGGTCAAAGTCGGCAGCATCACAGTGGTATGTTGTTTAATGAGCCATGTCGGCAGAGGGTCAAGGACACATGATTTACTTGGACACTTGTTAATAATGTTAAGGAGTTATGTTTCTGAAACAGAGTGAAAATCAGACATTAAATCTGGATTTGGTGATGTACTCAGAGCTACTCAGGTATGGGTTATCAAAGGTATTGTCATGAGTAACATTATCAATATCATTGCGAATCTTTTGGATTTTTTCAGTGAAAAATTTACCAAAGTCATTAGCAAGAACAGAAGATGAGCTAGAATCGGGAATTGGTTTAACATGTTTGTTTAGAAGCTCATATGCCTCTATTATATTACAAATAACAAATATTAATATTACGTATTTAAAGAATGTTTTTAAAAACTGAAGTGCTGGTCGGAAAGGGATAAATCAGATCGACGTTCTTCATGATAACACCAGTTTCCACGGAAAACTCTGAAGGAAGCCAGCTTGGTTTCCCTTGATATGTTTGATTGCCAGATGATGTAGTTTGTTGCAGGCCTTCCAAGCTCGGGCTTTGCGAGTCTAAAAATCTTTACTACTGTCAGTAATATACGATACGATATTTAAAGTATCGTCCATAGAAGAGATTGGACTTGGGACATCCTCTCAATTGATACACATTATATTCTGTCTTCTTGGCATTGAGAAATATGCCAGCTCTGGCTGATGCATCTTCTATAGTAGGATTTTTTTTATTCCTGTCGGTTCATTAAACGTTTTTGGGGCGTATCGAAGATTCCATTCATTCTGAGATTTTGTATACATTACCCATAATAGAAATTCGTTGCGACGATGCCAGATCAGATTAAGGCCATAATTAAAAAAGTGTCCCTTTTCTCACGAAAAAAATACAAGGCAAATGCACTGAATAAATTCCAAACTTGAAAAAAACTCTGAAGTGTTCAACATAAGAAAAGAAAATGATACGAATAAGTAAATCATTACCC
Source organism: Ophioderma brevispina (assembly GCA_023653785.1). Classification (NCBI taxonomy): domain Eukaryota; kingdom Metazoa; phylum Echinodermata; class Ophiuroidea; order Amphilepidida; family Ophiodermatidae; genus Ophioderma; species Ophioderma brevispina. The sequence goes on from JAMKCH010021098.1 coordinate 58,549, forward strand.
GCCAAAGTTCTTTTACGTCACTAGGAAATATTAGAAAATCGGATATTCGTCTTGTTCCAAGAGATTTGGTCACTCTTAACGAACGTGAACTACAGTATTTATGTGGCCTAATCCTCCTCAATGTTAAGAGATTCACCTGGCCTCGATGTTCACGACACATTATCTGTTCTTTGATTGACTCCAAACAAAAGAACCGATAGCGTGTCTAAGACTGTACGACAATCTATTCCATTGGTTCTGGTATGTAGCCTTTACATATTCGATACAAAAAGGTTCGTGTAAATGGGTTAATGCATCTATTCGGTTAAACAAAGTTGAGCATTTACAGCATTTTAGCTTTGATCTCAACACATCCCCTTCAAATCAATTCGCACCATCAACAATATGCGTTTACTGACAGGAATAAAAAATCAGACCATAATACCATTGCTGTTGTAGCTATGTTATGATAGAGGTCTTCCACCTTTCGGATTAGCGGCCATCTTGCCGGGAATGGTAAAGTCCATTCCAAATTTCTGGAGACTTAAAGGTGCAACGAGAGATTTCAAGTCATCCATATTTTCTGTGATATGTAATGATTTCATATAGATTAGACGCTCAATATATTCCCTACCTTTTATTTGGTCACAGAAATAACTTAAAATGAAAACAAATGGTGATTTGTATATGATTATATTTCAATAGAAAACATATGCTGAATTTCGTATTTGCTCCTATACGAAATTAGAAATTTCACAATTTCTGTACCAAAGAAACACTTCTCAGCTTAATCCTTACGGATGGGGATATTTTTGATGTAAAGCTTTACACCAGTGCCAAAATCAGAATTTTCACATTTTTTGGGGACACCTGTTATTTGAAATCTCTCGTTGCACCTTTAAATCTAAAGAACAACATGCATGTTGGATATGTATGCATAAACGTATGGGTCACACTTTGAATAGCACAAGTACTTTGAGGTCGGGTATTATATTGATCTGAATGAGGAATACTACGGGAACTAACACCTTTTGTTATAGGTTATGCAAGAGTGAGGTGAAAGACCTCTATTGTTACGGTCAGCATAATCAAGTTCTGTCAATTACGTATCCTTCTCTCTGCTTGTCTTGTTGGGTATAATGTTAATGGGTATTCCACAACAATCACATAAGAGGCCAATGTGTCGCCTTGCAGGATTCTAGTGGTAACTGTGGTAGTGATACATTCTTTAGTTGGTCTGGAATCCAAAGTTTGTAGAAAAGTAGATGGATTATCTACATAATGGCAATCGCTTTGATAATTTCCTTAGGGATTGTATAATTAAGGAGAATATGCACCATGGCTTTCCGGTTTACACTCTCAAATGTTTCAGAAAAATCGACAAATCAATACAAGCCTTTTTCCGGAGATCTTCAATTTTGTACTAGTGTATGCTCCTAGTTTTGAAAGCAAGAAGTTGTGGTGTTGTTGATCTACCCTTCTAAAACTATTTCTTGTTACGTCTGAGAATAAAATCTAGATGAGGAGAAATCCTGTTGAGAAGCATTTTATTGTATAAACGAACAGTAAGTGCCGAGAGTGTGATAACCCTATAGGTTAATGATAATAATAATAATAAAATAATAATAATAATAATTGTCATTATAAAGCGCTACAACAAAGTATCTAAGCGCTGTACATAATCACACAAACACCAACAAAAATGTGTTTCTTAATTTATAAATTAATTGAAATACAATATAAATTAAATTATAAACCCGATGATTTTAACATCTCAATTATTAAAAAAAGTAGAAAGAGGTTCAGCATACGACCAATTTGCCCCACATATTACTAACTCATATGGGGATACATTGAACCACCAACCACTAACCGTTGTATGTCCACTCGGATCAGTGTAAGTTGGTATATCACAGTCGATGACCACACGAATTCCCCCAGCACCGATGTATTGATGTCTATATGCAGAGCCATTAAGTGAAAGGTTAAGCATTGGCAAAGCGTGTTAACTGCATGCTTACATCACCTAAGTATGATTTAGTGCTTGAATATTGTATGGGGGAGGGGGAGGGGTGTACGTTGGGGTGATGTTTACCAATATGCAGAGCCATAAGTAGAAGGGGGAGTATAACTGGATGCTTACATCAGCTTCTAAGTATGATTTAGTGCTTCAACATTGTACGGGGGGAGGGGTGTACGTTGGGGTGATGTTTACCAATAGTCTATTTGCAGAGTCATAAGTGGAAGGTAAAGCATTGAGCAAAGCGTATTCAGGTTAAGGCAGCTTCAAAATAAACTACAAAAACCATAAACAAAACGACATTTTCTGCAGGCGATATGAGTTCAAAAATTAAAACAAGTAGTCAAAAAAATGTAGTTCATACATTAAACTTTATTTCAATCACAAGGTCGCTACAATAATATCATGAAATGAGGATCCCACGATACAACCAAACCAGCTACGATTATGGTGGGCGCACAATTATTGATCTTATGATAGGCAGACTTTCATTGGCTAGGGTTTTGTATAGGCCCTATGTCAACAATCCGAGAGTTCTACTTGACCAATGAAAATTATATTTATATTACTGGAAAGCTTATAACTTTGCCGTTAAGAAAATGCTGGGGCACGGTGTTGCCCGGTGTATCATTAGGCCAGAAATGACGTCATGTTTGAAGTTATTTTCCGACTAAATGACATTATATATTAATCTAATTTTTTGATATTTAGTTGGAGTAATAGTTAGGTATCCTGAAAATGGTGGGGCACATATGTCCAAATCGAATGGATTTCATCATTATCAAACATAAGAAAGAAATTCAATGAAAAAAATGCCAGTAAAACGTTTCCATACGTTTCGACACGTTACCAGCATAGGAGTCTCTAGTCCTACCCAGGGCCGTAGCCCCCCCCCCCAAATGAAGAAGGTCCACTTTATCATGTCGAAGGTCCGCTTTGCATGCATGTTGAAGTTTGCCGCCTGTCTAAAAGCTGATGTTTGAAGGGTTAAATTTGGGGCAACCTGCAAGCGCAGCGAGCCGGAAAAAAATGTGTTTGTCAAAAAAACTAAATAAAATAAGAAGAGAAAACTATGAGAGGTAAAGGTAAGTCTTTAGTCTAGTTTTAAAAGTAGAAACAGGTGGTACATTTCTAACACCCAACTCCACATATGGGAAAACTGCAATGCCGGCTGCAATGATGGCAAAAGCCCGGTTCCTAAACGTAGTCTTACTTTATGGACCAGCACTAAGAAGACCTTTCGACGATGAGCGTAGAGAAATACTTAGATTATAATAATCCGAGATAAGTCCCTCGAGGTACTTGGGAGCCATACCATTTCGTATCTTTATTATGAGTAAGATTTTGAAAAAGATGCGGTCTTTAACTTTTAGCCAGCGTAGATTGTTCAGAACAGGCGAAGTGTGATCATATCGGTTTGTCAAAGTCTCGCTGCTGAATTCTGTACACGTTATAAAGGTGCAATATGACTGAAAGGAAGACCACACAACAAAGAATTATGACAGACTAATCTAGTGACACAAAAGTATGAACCAAGCGTTCTGTGGTAGGTTGATCTAAATACTTACGGATCCAAACTTGTAGATTCCAAAAGACGCAGAGCATGCAATGTTCCTAATGTGATCTTTCATTTTAAGTGTCCTATCTAGTGTAACACCAAAATCCTTAGCAGAGTCTGCAGTGTCGATTCTGGTATCACCGATAACAATAGCTGGTAGACTGAAAGGCGTACAATACTTAGAATGAAAATGCACAATCTCTGTCTTCGAATCAGCATATAAGCCCATTGTTGATGGCCCAAGATCTTACATCAGAGATACAACTTTCCGATTTGTTGATAGCTTCAGATGTCTTGGATGACTATATACAGTTGTGTTTCATCTGCATAAATCATGTGCTTAATTCCGCTATGTGCACCAATCACGTCACTCAAACTCAAGGACCAGTATATCCATAACGTCCTCTTCGGAAAATGACTACCAACCTGACGATCACCGCAAAAAAGGGAGGTAGCGTTATTTTCTTGTTAGATCTAGGGGCAATTTCCCCCTAAAAATGGCAGAAAATTCCATTAAGGGACGTTAGGGATATTTAGGATGAAATCAAGAGGTCCCTGGACAGATCCCTGTGGGGTACCGCAAGGAAGGATATGAATGTCCAAAGGATCCTTTTTGGGAATAGGTATAATTGTAGATTTTGAAAAGACTCGTAGCTTATCCTTTTGTTTCCCGAAATTAGCCGGGAAAACCCATAATATTAATGCTAATAATAATAATAATCTTCATCCTTTTTTTTATTTATTTGTATTTATCTATCGATATTCCATAAAATTTGCCAAATATTCAAGGTGAAGGTCATTGTTCAATATTAATGAATCAGTTCCTTTATTGCATTTACACTAATACTTGGTTTAGTAGTCAAGGTTACCGCGGGGGCGTTATCGTAGTTGGCTACAACAACAACAACGGCAATTAAATTAAAACAAACAACCAACAAAACCCTTTTCTAGAAAGCTTGCGTATTCATAATATCATTAACCTTTTGAAAAAAGGTGAAAATCAACGCGTCTTTGATTATAGAACAAAAATAAATATTGGCCCGTATTCTCATAATCACTGGTTAAATCGCAATTTAAACGCCCACTAAAATAAACGCAATTCTCAAAGCATGGTTAACTTTAAACGCTGTTAATATTTTAACCGAACATCGTTAAACGTCTAAAACGTTGATAAACTTAGACTTGGTCCGGGGTAGTTTATAAGGCTTGTTTAACTTCACGCTTTCATCAAGTGCCCGACATTTTCAGCTATAGGCCTATGTGATACTCGTGGTTAGACCCGGGGGTTAGACGAGTCATCTCCTTTATTCTGTTATCTTTCTTTTCCGAGTCCTCAGTTGATTTCTTCTCGTCCGTTTTTCCTTTTCTTCTATTTTTATGCTCGTGTGTATCTGATATAGCATTGAATTATAAGTGCAGAACAGCGCCATACAACAGTTTTAAATAGGCCCGGTGTTTTTCTCCATGACTAAACAAATTCTAAAGCTCCTTGCATAACGCAACATTCTTGAAATTTGCCCGTGGACTTCCTGCGTAGCATTTAAAACTACGGAAGGCATTACCTGACAGAAATATTGTTCACGCGCACGTAATATTATAGGCGAAGATAAGTCACAGTTCGGTGGATGATATTTATGGCGTTTAAAATGTCGTGGTTAGCTAAACGACTCGTTAAAATATTTAACCTACGGCTTTTTCAACCGTGTGTTTACCTAACCACAGTTTAGGCCTAACCACCGTCTATTTTAAACATCGTTGAGAATACGGCCCTTTATGTTTAATATCAAGGAGTTACTACGTGATTTGAACCTTTTAGACTTTTTATTGGTATTATCTATCATATGATAAGGCCAAGGAAAAAAATTCGCCTTAGCTTCCCGCTCGTATATGTGTATAAATCACACATTACTTTTTCTGAAGGTTTTCAAGAGATTTTCAACATATTTTTTTAAACTGGTCAAGAAAAAGAAAAGAAAATTTGGCCGAAAAATAAAGAGCCGTCTAAAAATGCAATTAAAAAAATTTCCGCATAGCGCATATTTTTTTTCGACTAAAACGCATAGCGCTTAGGGATTTGAGTTACAGGAAGCTGAGACGAACTCTTTTTTTTTTTTTTTGGCTTTAGGGCTTATATTGGTTGTGATGTTTGGTATATATCCTTAAGTATTTTGAGACAGTTCGTTTACGGCTTGGCAAATATAAAATTTTAACAACTGAAAAAAAAACACATTTAATACCAAATGAAATTTTGAGTTGTCAATGTTTTGATTTATATCAAACGCCAGTTACATTAGTTCATATTAGTCCAAGAAAATTGAGGTTTGACCTGGAACAAATTGCTATCAAAGGTTTTTTTTGCACAATGCATTTGCTTAAGGTACCTAAAATGATATACTAAAAATCCGAGGAAATCCGAGTTGCAGAAATATGCCTAATTTGCATAAATTCAAAATGGCCGCCATTTGGATAGATTTTTGTTAATATCTTGAGTTCTGAGACTCGTTAGCAGAATAATTTCGTATCTATACCCCCATGTTTTCAAGGTCTGTGAAAACAATTATGACATACTATAGCATAGGATGTTGGTTCAGCTTTTATTTGCATAATCCAACAATGGCCGCAATTTTGATAGATTTTTGTCCACATTCGAAAATCTGGAGTCACAAAGGAAGTTCTAATATTGTGTCTATACGATAATTCTGTGATCAAGTATAGCATTGTGAATTGTATAATGTGAAGATGAGACACCTTCCCTTAATTGCCATAAATCCAAAAAGGACAAGACAAGCAAAGCCAATGGTAATAAATGTGACACTATTAACACTCTAGGATTTGTGGCAATTTAAGTGCAATATTCTGGCACCAATATTGGTAGAAATAAACAAAACAACTGAACACTTCATATTGGCCATTTCAATACCAGTCTAAACTGAGAATCATCTCCTGCTTCAGGATCAAGTGCCAGCCGTGAAGAATTGGCACATTGTGATACCATTAATTTTAAAGGGGTACGACCATATTGAAGGTATATAAAGTTATCATTGGATAGGGAATGGCCTTCACCCCCAACCCCCAACCAGAAAGTTTCGCGCCGCTATTAACCCATTTGATGTGAGAATAAAAATGGATTTTGTAATCCCATAGAGTACTGTGTAAATCAATAATTGTCATAACATCCAAAACAATATCCTTTAGCCCCTAAGAGTTCACAGCCGTAAATGAGAAAAAACAGTCGCTTTCTAATATTACCAAACTTTTGACCACCTTTCCCGGTAAAATCTGGGGACGAGGCTAATTAGCAATCGGACCATATGGCCCTTTAATTCTAATTATATACATTATAGCAACTTATCATAATTCGGTTATTGATAACCTTCTTCTAATCAGGTTATTTTGGTCACATGTCTAACCAGCGGGGGGAGGGGGGAGGGGGGGTGGGGTTGGGGTTGATGTAACTCCATATATTTTCCATAGACACCACCTTGAACTGGTTGTGCATCAAGTGGATAGTAGGGTCTTCTATATCAAGGCATACCAAAATAAGTACCAAAATCCCAGCATCGTGCTTTCTATGACGTCATAACGCACGGCGCCCGGCAAAATTGGTGATGAACTCAGTTTTTAGACAAAGGGTTTGTAAGGAAAATTTGAATTTTGGCCTCAAAAAACCTAAATGTAACATAACTAATAAAATGAAGTTTATATAACATAAAACCTTTTGTTTTAAGAGCAAATATATGGTGGTATTTGTGTTGTGTAACAATTTACATAGTAAAGTATACTTCTCTAAAATTTCGAGATTATAAATTCAATTAATGGATTGCTATCAGGGAAAATTCCAAGTTTAGATTAAAAATTTAAATCAAATACATTGAATTTATAATCTAATAGATTAAAAATTTAATATAAATTAGATTTGTCCCTCATTTTAAGTCTACGGAATTTAGAGAGTAGGAGGCTTCACCAATACCCTCAACTTTGGCGGCTTCCCTTCCCTGGGTTGTAAGTTCGTGGGTCGAATTTTTTCAATAAAATGTTCTGCTCAAAGATATTTAAAAAAAATACCTAAACAACATTTGCGACACCATCACACTTTTTTTTGCACCAGGAGAGAACAATTCGAGGCCACAGGGCAACATACCCCAGTTCCCTCAAGCATAGTTTTTAAATATAAATCCTCAAACTATGTTATTAATTTTCAAATTTGTAAAAGTACAAAAATATGTTTGCGACATATATGCTTGAAATCGTGGCATATGGTGAGTTCCTTAGTGTGCCTATTTCCGCAAAAAACATAACGTTTTAAAGGTTCTTAGCTTGGTACTTATATTTGTTCCATTTTGTCACCCATACTACCAATAGTCTTTTTAACAATATTAAGGGTTGTTTAACAATGGGTACTGTGGAGATAGGCACATTTTGCATCCTCTTTCAAAAACCATAATCCACTTTAACAATTACTCTGGTGTTACTTATTTGCTGATATATGTTTCACCTACAAGCCATTGAAAAAAAACTTTTGAAATGTTCAACAATTGACACAAAACTCATTTTATATCATTTTTGGAAATTACAGTTTCATTTGCAAATTTAAGTTGTTACAGTAGCATAATTGTTTCACTAATTGTGGCATGTTGCTAAATAGAAGTTGTCATTTTCCGTCAAAAATGTCTTTTCTGAATACAGTTTACCATGTATATTGATATGGACAAAAGTGAAAAATTAAATCTTGAAAAAAACCCTATCTACGTGCTTTAACCTTATAATAAAACCTATCATGGTATCACACATTAATGATAGAAAGTAATGGCTTCCATCAAAACCGATTCCAAAAAAATGGGACAAGAGAAGAGTAGGCAGTTGACACCCTCGAAGGGATATTAAAGGAATGGATGGAATGCCTGATAAATCACCAACAATCAACCAATCAAAGTATTTTTGTGTATCAGTTTAAAGGAATGACTCAGATAATTTCACGAGAGGGGCGCACTCAATTTCAAACAAATCGCGTTTGTATATACATAATGCTTATCCTTATACTAATCACTGTGTGAAATAACTAAGCTTAAATCGAAGTCCTTATAGAAAATCACAACTTGTTATGAAATCCGGGTCGGGGATTTGTGTTATATACACGGTATCATATACTGTTATACTGTGCATAAAATGTTATTGCTATGAAAACAAAATCTGCTGTTCATCTCAATTTGAATACGCATTTGGGTGACTAATTATCTTTGGTTTTCTAAATGTTTATTTTTAATTACTAAACCAAAAAGTTCAAAGCAGATAATGGAACATGCTATGGAACACTGTATACTAAGAAGTGTTCTGGAATAATAGCAGCAGATCATATAGGAAAACTAACAGCATGAAAAAACTTTGCCTGGATTTTATAGACAGTGAAGGAAAACTTTCATATTCCGAGCTGTAAAGAAAGATTCAGTGTAATTCCTTACTTTTGGCAAACTGAAGCCATTGAGCTACCAAGTAAAGCCATTGTAAAATGAAAAAAGGTGGTTTTTTCTTCCGTTGTGTTCATTTTGATGTGTAGACGTCTTAGATATTTTTTTTTGTATTGAAATGAGTACAAAAAAGAACCAAAAGAGAAAAATATTTAAAAGAATATTTTTGAATCAGGTGGATTCCCGTTGTCTTTAAATTGGCAACTTAATAATCATGTTCTTTTCAAACTAACTCATTTCAAGACATCAAAACAAAATGCCAGGCCATAATTGGATTTATGCCAAATAAGGCCTAAACTACTCATTCATATTGCTATAGTGTTCTTTTTGATGTTCGTAGGACCCCCCAAAACATGGGGTTGAGACACAACATTACATCTCAACGACCCTCGGATCTTGAGTTATGGGGCAAGAGTCGTTGAAATGGCGGCCATTTTGAATTTATGCAAATTAGACAATTTCTGCAACCCGGATTTTCTCGGACTGGAGCTTATGTCATTTGGTAACTCAAAGAAATGCATTGTAGGTGCAGATTGTCACTTTGTCATATAATTTTCGGGCTGGTTCAGATCTATGCTCGGTCGGTTTGTACGTTATCAGATTGGAGAATTGATCCAAGTCAAGCAGGAATTCGTTGCGGAAATCTTCCTTGGAGTGACATGGAAAGAACCAAACGTGAAAGGAAAAAAAGTAGAGGTAAAACGTAACGTATTTGTTTTAAAAAATCTACACTGCCTCAACATCATTTCTGGGGTGGTTAACATCATACTATTGAAAAGAGGCCCAATAACCAAAAGTGAGAAGAAGTTGGCGCCCAATTCCCAACCAACTTCGGCCTAGTTTGATCTGACATAAAAGATGGATTTACACTTCCGAGAACTTTCCAATTAAAGAACAAATAAATTGATAAATACTGTAATTTGCAGAAGGAGATTATGCAATCAAATAACATAAGGGTGGGGTAGGCTTTTTAGACCTGAATTTTGAGATTAATTTACTCAATGGTCCCGAACGATGTCATGTTCGTGTCATATTATTAAAGCCTTATTGAGAAGTTTCGAAACATATGTAAAATTCTGGTTGTCATTATAACCATGTAGGGCCTCTGATTGGCTGAACACTTAAACAATGGTAACTACAAACAAAATAATAATTGCAACTGGTACCAAACTTGGGTGGTATATGTAGGATGAAAATACGCACGGCATTATGAAGCCCGATTGTTTATATAGTTGCCGTGGCAACCAGGAAGCGTCCAATCAGGACATTTTGCACAATCATTTAAAATTTGAAGCATGATTTTAAAAATTCGCTTTCATAGTGACCTAGGAGTGTGCTTAATATCTCTGCCATGTTCATACGATCTTTCGTTTTGAGTTACCGTCGTTTGAAATTTAAGCCAATTAGATGACCTATGTCAATATATTTTCAACCAAGATGAACTCTATTTTGCTACCTTATCTTACTTAAGCTCTTATTTTCGCAGGAGGTAGATTGGGATGAACAGTGGCAACCAAGAGTTTATTTCTTCAATTTAGTGAGCACAGACAAGATGCAGATTTTTCATAGCATTTTTGAATCCGATGACGGTGGTGCCAATGCAGTACCTGATGTACAGCTTGGGATCCGTATGAAGGCAACATTTAAGTGCGAGATGCGACTCAGGGACTTTCCGTTTGATTATCAGGTATGGGGTAATTTGGTTAAAACCCAAATTTATAATATATCCAAATCCAACATCAAATTAAATTTCCAGTAATAACAAAAATAACCATAAACTAAACAACAATAAACAAATGAATAGGACTTTATAAGTCAATTGGCATGTGAAATCACATTTCAGACCATTGTACGGCATTAATTGTTTTAGGCACAGATTACACAGGTCCTTGTCTGTGCATTGCTGCTCCAACAGTGGGCAGACAAAGAGATGTTCCATTGTCTGCGGTGCTGTTCCAGATATCCCCACTTCTGCAAGGAAGTTAGATTCTGGTTCTCAATCAATGGAGATGTCGCCATTCAGCCCATGAGGAGTCAGCTCCAGGTGGAAGATGCTCACCAGGTTCAATACCAACAGATGTTACTTGGTTAATAGCAAGTCTTTCTTTCCACAAAGCGACTCTCTTAAAGTCTTTAGAGACTGTTTCAAGGGGTTTAGTTTGACTTTGCTTAAGAAACTCTGGATTTAAGGCGGTTAGCAGCAGGTCTCTGTTCGGACATAGGGTGCTTCACATTAGTTACTTGGCAGCTACGCTCTTGCATGCTCGGTTGGTGGAGCAATTCCTGCTAAGATGTATAAGTTCTCCGTTGGAGTTGGGCGAAGACATCCTGTGATAAGCCGGTAGATGACATTTAATGGCGGATCAACGGTCCAAGGTAACTCCTAGGAGGACAGGATTATCACAGTGATAGACCATTTTACTTTAAGCTAACGTTTGGCTTCACGGTTGCGTAGATGGAAAGCACACATCTGTGTCTTGGATGGATAGGTGGTTTTCATCATAGTAAGGATTGAGTTCATCTAAAAGCCTTGGAGAGTCTCTCTTCGACAACTGTGAGGTCTGCATCTTGTGCCCTAATTCCACGATCGTCTGCATAGATAAAACGACAGGTTCCTGCACTCCTAGGTTGGTCGATGGTATAGATGTTGAACAGGAGAGGTGCGAGCACGCTCCCTTGGGGTAGTCCATTCTTAAACCTACGCCATCGGCTCTTCTTCGCTCCTAGCTGAACAAAGAACATCCTTTTTGCAAGACCTGCTGCCTTATTTATTTTCATGGCTCTGATAGCATCTGCTATCTCCTTTTTGTACAAGTTTTTTTTATAGTCCGCCGGACTCATAGTTCACCTACAACGGTAAGAATAGGGCACCCCATCCAGTTGACTCTTCACGCAACATTAGTTTCACGCTTTATACCGTCGTCGTCTATGGAATGGAGCCAGGACTATGGCTCCCGGCGAACTATATCTCTTCTTACGCCTATCTCACGGTTCTCAATTTGTTGAGACATCACAATTTAGCCCTTGACGAGTCAGCTCCAGGTAGAAGATGCTTTACGGGTTCAATACCAATACAGTAGATGTTACTTCGTTGATAGCAATTTCTTTCCACAAAGCGACTCTCTCAAACTCCTTGCTGGAGTTTGCTTAATAAACTCTCTCTGGATTTCACTTTAACAGTAGGTCTCTGCCCGGACATAGGATGCTTCACATTAGTTATACTTGGTAGCTAAGTTAGCCGGGTCAGAAATACAGAGGAGACTTTAATGACCAATTTTAACATGGCTAGCAGCTCTGGAATTTCGGGTTGGGCGAAAAGCTTAATTGGAGCACTTTGGCCCAAGTGGCCCCTCTACTATAGTGTAAGTTCTCCGTTGGAGTTGGATGAAGACATCCTGTGATATGCCAGCAGGCCGCAGGAGGCATTTAAAGCTGGCTGGGTCAAGCTTTTTGGTATGGGTTGATCTTTCCCATACAGGGCAGGCATCGATCTTACCATCCTTTGCCAGTGAGTTTGTTCAAGATGTTACATACTTTTGTTTTCTGAGGGTCTTATGAGAGAGAGTGCGGTGTGTACTTTATCATATCTGAATATTGTTTTATTGACAGGTATAAAACAAATTCAAGCGAGATTTTAATTTGAAACAAATTCAAGCGAGATTTTAATTTGATCGTGTAGGTAACACTGTTGTCTATGTTATTATTAAATTTGGTTCATACTTCTTGTCCAAGAGATAATTTTATGCGCAATTGTGCCGAATATTTTTTTTCACGATTTTCAAGGGTTCCGGTAAATTTGTTCGACATGAGAAATTGTTTATATATTGATTGTTCTTCTTGCTGTGAACGAAAATTTGTGTCAAAATGTTTTGTTGGTTGTTTTTAAGGAGCTCGTCTAAAAAACACAGTCTGACACTATGCAATCCCTTAATGTTAATCCCTTAATTGAAAATTGATATTGTTTATTTTTCTATATATTTCAGCCACTAACAATCAAATTGATGTCAGATTGGTCGCTTACAGAAGTGGAATTTGTCAAAGATATGAATATTAAAGACTCCATAAGAGTGGACACCTTCACAGGTGCGTAAGAACTTTAATATTAATTTTCAGTAAAAAACATTATAATAATAATACAATTTCACAGACTTTTTACTGCCGTACACGTTATTATGCTACTATGGCTTTGAACACAGCATGGTCGTCATTAGCATCATTCTGTACTACTACGGAAGACACTATCCAGGCAAAATTGTATCTGAAGAAACTGGATTTGGTTGGATTTGCTTATTTTCATTAATTTGTACTATTATTCTGCAGCTCTGACTATTATAATGCTTAGCCTATGGAAATAAAAAAAATAAACCTAGTAATAGCAATGAAAATAAAAACTTTGTCGTTCTTATTGTTCTTAGAAATGGTACATCAAAAGTTACTAATGATAGAAAGGGTGGAACATGGAAAAAGAGGGGAAACGTTAATATTAGGGACAAAATTTCAGAGTGATCAAATTTAGCTGATTTGCACAACAACGCATTTGCCAGATTCAACGGATTAAAATAATGTATAGTTTGCATTATCTACGGACACATTTCAATAGCTATGATAACCGTTAAGGTCATCCTGAGGCTGAAAGGCAGCAATGTTCCTATAAAAATGGTGTCAAATTGTTTGTTTTATTATTAGATATTAATCTTCAATATACAGTTAGTGTTAATTTAAACTTTCATTGTATTTTTAGAGCAAAACGTGTTACAGGTCTACGCAGAATATAGGATGGTCTTCTTTAGTTTTGAAAGGTGCACACCGGAGTGTCACCACAGGCGGATTGAATGTTAGTTGAGATTGAAAACCATGGTCGGGTGTGGCCGCATCCTGGCTTGATCTACATCAACTTTTTTATGACGTGCACGTACTGTATTGGTGGTATTCATTGTATCAAACCCAGGCGTATATCCTGTAATCCATTCTTCCCAGCCTACTGCGACTGCCCCCGACTCGGGACGGACGGTGGTGGGTTGAGCGCTTTGAACCCTCCCTATCCAGTTGCAGTAACTGTCATGCCATTGTGTGGCTGTTTTCTTTTCTTCATCTACATATGTGAAGCCCATGCAATATGTGTTTGTGAAGCTAGGTGGCGAGCAACAACGTACCAATATCAATGCCCCTACTTTACCTTGCAGTTTTTAGAATGGAAACCATAAGATAGGATAGGACTTAATTGCAAGCTGGAACACTCTGAAGAGAAAGCAAGATCCGTTCAAGGCATTTTCACAGGAACCTAGTATACAAATATTGACTGCTATGAGGGGCACGGTTAAAATTATAGGCCCAAGGTGATGTCAAAACCATGCATCACCGAGGGCCTATAATTTTAACTGTGCCCCGAATATTAAGCAGTCAATATTTGTTTTATATACCGAATATATAGATTCTTCTCATCTGATTGGTTTAAAGATTTCCCGAACTGACAATTCCTACAACTTACTATATGCAACGCCTATCGTTACACAGGGGATGCGCACACACACGGTGTTGAGACTGTCCTATTATTTTCCGGGCACAGTCGATTGCCATGCCCCGGGCACAGTTCATCGTGACGTCATCTTAGGGGCCCAGCTATTTTAATGACTCTACTTTTAACCAATCAGATGAGAGGAATCTATATATGAGGTATATAACTTGTTATGATGCTGCTTCTGTCAGCTAATCTTCCACTAGGGGATGTATGGTCGTGCGACTAACTTCCAACTACCAAATTACTTGTTGTTTCTTGTAAGCCACAATGTATAGGTACTAGCTCGTAGAACCATTTTTGATACATTTTTGTGTCTAGTGTCTTCTTGATTTCCTTATTCGTCAGCTGAGCCCAAGGAATTTGTAGCAGGTTCTCAGAATCTGGTTGGTGAATCCTCTGGACCCCCACTTCTACTGGGAAGTATTTCAGCTCCCATCCAGCTTCTGCTTCTTTGATAAGGTCTTCATATTTGCACTTCTTTCGGTGGTTCGCTTGTGTCATATTCTCTTCTGCCGGTACTGTCAATTCAATGACAACACCTTCTTTCCTTGCAGGATGGTCACATCTGGTCTCCGTGACGTGGTGACCATTTCTGACAGGAATATAATGGGAATTTTGTCTTCATCCCACACCCCAGTCCAGTTTCGCTTTTCTGGATACATCCCTGCTTCTTTTCTCCCTGCAGTTAACATTATTATAGTGAGTGCCCTTGTCTGATTTGACCATTTCTGGCGGGAATATGATGGGGCGTTTGTCTTCATCCCAGTCCTCGCTGTTCTGGATACATCCCTGCTTCTTTTCTCTCAGCCAGGTAACATTATTGTAGTGAGTGCCCATGTCTGACTTGAAGGCTATGCCAGTTTTGATTGCTTGCCACCTTCCTCTTTTTGTGATGGTGTTCTTTCTCGAAGGATGGCTGGCACTAGCTGATGGACAATCTCACGGAGGACCGTGTCATGTCTCCAGTTATACCTTGCTGATCATAATGAGTACTGGCAATAGTTGAATATATATGCATCAAAGTACAGTTGTTATATCCACAGACCAAAAGCATGTCTATTGGCTGGTGTATAAAGTGTATCCTGTATAGTGTTTTGGTAGATTTTCGGCATTTCCGGTGACCAGGAGTAGAAGAGCTTATTCCACCTGAAGTCCATTTGCATTGCTGTCTCCCAACATAGCTCTTCAAAACTGTGTTATTATTGCTTTAACAGCGGGTATAATTACTAAGCCCGTGTTTAGAAGAAATACCCATTTTGGGAAGTTTTTGGAAAAATTGAAATATAACTGTTTGCACAACTTTTCGGGTCACACTGTAGATCTGGTAGGAATCTTTTAGTTTTAGGTAATGAATCACATATGTACGAAAGTGACAGGTCAGTAAATTGATAATATCTGGCTCTATGGTATTTAAATAGTAGACATTTCCAGATTTAATGATCCAAAAAGACATTTTGCAACTCTACCTTTTTTGGACAGATTGATGGATAATACTAGGAACAAGTATTTCTTTGTATAATGTGCATGCATTAATTGAATACTGTTCAGATTTACTTCATATTTTCCTTATTTTCAGGTTCTCAGGAATGGTTTCTACATAAGCATGTACATGCTCAGCAAGTTAAAGAAGACAAAGCCAAAACAGGCTCGCATAGAGAGTATCCGATATATCACCTAACGACTCATGTGCAAAGAAAGAGTGCATTTTACCTGTGGAATGTTGCGCTCATACTGGTAACACTGTTCATTGGCATTTTATTTAGAAATAGGAAACCTAAAATCTTGAGAACAATTAACAGAATACATTGATGACCATATTTTGACAGAACTTATTCGGCAAATTCTGTGTAGACACGCCTAATAAGCTATGAAACTTTATTTTTAGCCGTTAGAAAAACATAAGGTCATGAATCGAAAAAGGTATACTAGAGGACATCTTAGTTCAAGCGAAGTAAATTTTCATTTGACACAAGTTGCAATAACGAAAATCTGTGTAACGAAAGCTCTATACTTTTTAAATTCCTTAATGGTGTAAATTTTAACACAATTTTACTTAATTTCAAATTTGCTCCTTTGTTAATCTTTCCCCCTTATTGTTCCCCTGCAAAGATTTTGTCTGATATTTAGAATGTTGTTCTAAGGACCTCATATACATGTATTGTAGCAAAAGAAATTCTGTTGTAAGTCGTTCCAGGTTGATTGCATAAAATCTCTAGATTGCCTGGAGCATTTCTTCAGCAAAAAAAAAAAAAAACAAAAAAAAAAAAAAAAACGTTTTTCCTTACACTGAGCAAACCTTTTACGTTGCTGTTTCTGATACAAGCATTTTACTCTATGTTTATATATCTACTTCCTAACACGACCAGACTTTGAATCAGCGTACAGAAATAACCCAGTCTTTAATATGGAAATGGCTAGAGGTATGCTTCCAATCGGGTGTGTAGTAGAAAACTATATTCCGACAAAATACGATAACCGACGTTTTGCTCGTTCCATTGTATAAAACATTTCGAACGTTTTGGTTTGCACAATTTCCAGCAAAACTGAAAAAAAAAACATCTGCTTTCGTACCAGCTCGTCATGATGATTGCCTTCAAACTTCACCGCCAGTGCTATTATTGTGATATGATATGCGGGAGAGTTGGTGGACAACGTTATCTGATCTCACCGTAACGTCAAAACATGCTAAATTTGAAAATGAACAAAATCTAAATAAATGAATGCGTTGAGGCATATTATTTCTACCACATCAGCAGAGTGATTATTGATCTCATGAAGAGGCGCATCCAGCATTACATATCAAAAGTGACAATACTGGATAAGCCTATTTATGTCCTCAGTGATATAATCAAGAATCGCTCTACTGATCTGCAGATGTCACAATCAAATAATGCACTGAATCTGGTCCTTCTATGTCTCGTGCTCGTTTATTTTGGCGAGTTTGATTTCATTTTGCAAAATTTTGACCTTATATGTTAAATACAACACAGGCATATCAGCATTGTAAAATAAGGGGGTAGAATTTATTATTAGTATTCTTCATCGTCATCATCATCAGTAATGTAATATAATTTTGTATTCTTACAGTTCCTGATCGTACTACTTAGCTTCACATCATTTGCCGTGAGTCCCGAGGAGCCAGCTGACAGACTTAGTGTTACCCTTACTCTTCTTTTGACTGCAGTGGCTTTCAAATATGTGGTTTCACAGTCTCTCCCTACTATCTCATATCTCACATTACTGGTAAGGATTTTAGTGACACACAAATCGCTTGCTACTGAAATATTCAAATACATTGTTATAAAACTGGAGATTTATCCCAATGAACTTTCGAGATAGGTAGGCTGTAATCATAAAAATGCCCAGTGATCTTCATGAGTTGTTCATTTAGCCTCACGAAGTAGGTCCCCTTGAATCCAAGCCATGTCTCTACGTTTGGAAACCCGTTTTTAAAGAATTTATTTTATTATGACCTCATGTGACTCAATCCTTAAGGATTTTCTGAGCATATGCAGTAAATAGCCATCGATTTCTATACAACAGAATTTAAAATATTTTTAGCAATTACCTAAATTCCACCTATATGACCTATGGCATAGTTCCCTAGACACCCCATATCACTGCACGAGGAGTAGAAGAGTGAATTTTTCAGTAATTACCTCAAATGACGCACATTTGACCGAACTTTCAACACCCCGTGTGTCTCACTCTATAAGGATCGTTCTGGGAAACTTCGGTGAATAGAGTATATTACACAACAACATCAAATGACCCTTACATTATAATACTTTTGACGACTTCATCTCTAAACATGCTAAAGAACCCGTCCCACGCCTTAGGATAATATCATTCTAATCAACTTTGGCAAATATATACCTTCTTTTTTTCTCTCTGAACGAAGGAGCGTTTAAGCGTTTTTACGCATAACTCAAATGCCTCCAAGGTGATCCTTGATTTTAATGTCTTAAATCTCCCGTTCGAAAACGCCATCGTACCATCGTGTCCAAGAGCAACAAGAAGAAACGGTACCCAGCCTGCAACCTTAAAGAAGGAGCACGATACTGAATGGTCATGTACACATGGAATGAGCGCAAGCAATGGACTGAAATGATTCTTGCTACAACTTTTGCCACAATATTTGGACATGTGAAACTACACATTTAAGAATGGAAATGATACAAGTATTTCTAAATGACAACATTTTGATATCTTTTCAGGTATCACCGTAACTTTCTATGTTTAACAAAGAAAATATAATCGGAAGGATTCTATATCATCCTGAGACAAATAACTATAAACGATTTCATCAGATTCTAAATTCTTGTCGCAGGACGATTAACATCCACAGATTGAAATTTGCTCTTTGAAAATACAAACTTACGAGTAATACAAAAAATAGTACACGGTCATAGTTTTTATGGTTGATTTTAAAAAAATCTCGGAAAGGGTCTCGACTACATCCTTGTCGTAATAGGCTATAAAAATAAGATGGTATATGAATCATTATACAAGTTATTTCAGCTCGGTTTGAAGTTGTTTGAGTGATTGAGATGGTATAACTAAATTTCACGGGTAAACAAACAATAATTTAAAACAAATGATTATTGTGTTCTTTGCAGGATAAATATGTGCTATTTGGACTAGTATTCCAATGTTTGATGGTGGGTCAGAATGCATTAGCGTCCATTTTTTCTCGGGAGCAGGATGCTGCTCTTTTTGACCTTGTGAGTCTGTTGGCTCTGGCAGCTCTCATAATCATCGCTCAGTTCGTCTTCCTTATTATGGCACTTCTAAAGGTAAGTATATTACTGTCTCCAAGAGACTACAACAATGATGATTATATTAAAATATTCAATGCAGGGGTCCGTTCGCGAAACTCATGCTCAACCCTACGTGAATACTACAGAGTAAAAAACAATACACTTTTAAAATTATTTGTTGTGTCGTAATTTACCAATATATATGACATATTTTGATAAGGATTGTTAAAATAGTTCATATGGCTTCTTTGGTACCATTTTAATGGATTATGTTTCATGCATGTCTGCACATGAGGCGACTAAATGGGAGGAGGCAATTTAATTGACTTGCGTCAAATCGCCGAACCTGCTAGTTGGAAAAGAAAGGACACCAAAACATTTTAAACAATTTTGAAACATAAGGCCTGGCATTTACACAACCAAACTCTTAGTCATAGTTTTCCACATGACATCGGCTCTGTGTGGCATGTGTAAAACAGCACTGCGAATCACCTGCCTGCCGTGTGGATAAGCAACGTCCTGTGCCGATCACAGAGGTCTGTATCGCCGCCGTCCATTTTGGTTGGAATGAATGATACGACACGACAAAAAATGTCGAGGGGGGGGGGGCGGATTCCCCCGGGCCTTTTAGGGCTAAATAAAATTGTCTCCTCAATCTTAATTGCCTCGTGTGAAACATAATAATTAAATATTGTACCAAAAAGCCAGAGTAGTGCAAGACATTTAAATAAAATAATGGTTTGACCTCAAAATAATTGCAACAGAAACAATTTTGCCGTTGTTATACTTAGAAATGATGAGAGAATAACATATCAAAAGTGTAGAAGTATAGCATGTATTTGCAGGGAGGCAAGGTTTGTACAGGGGGATATAAAGTAGGTATAATTGTACCGATATTAATACCAACATTTTGGCCATATCCTAAGGATTAAAAAAGGTATAGTTTGCCCTATCTGTGGGTTATAGTTTAATAGTTATAGGGCAGTAAAGGTTCAAGGTCATTTTCAAAATGCTCTGATTTTTTTCAAAATGGTCCCAAATTCTTCATATAGTCCCAAAGGACCAGGGAATATAATAATTGCAGAGCAAATATGCATTTTCTGTTATAGGATATGACCAGACAAACAATTTGAGACTAGTTTCGTAAAAATCGGAGCATTCCGAAATAATTACCCCAGGATGCCCTTGAACCGTTATGAGCCTATGATCCTGAAACTAATGATCGTAGATATGGCAAGCTATACCTTTTTTAATCCTCATGACCACAAACAATTTGACCTTTTTTCCATCGAAGATGGTATAAAATCGGAATAGATAAAAGCCACTACATTGCAAGTTACCCTAGCATATGTGTAGCAAACAAATGAATGGCAGAATTATCACAGTCATGCACAGAGTTGGGTGGTTGTCTCATGTAGCAGTGCAAAGTCCTCTGGTTCCAATTATTTTAAGAATTAAGGACATGGTATATGCCTACTAGGAATTTCATTTACATTTCCTAAAAAAAAAAAAAAAAAAAAAATCTACAAAATTTGCACCTATTCCCCCCCCCCCCCCCTCCCCATTGTTGATTTCTCTAGACATTTGACACATTATTCTGTGACAATTAGAAGTATGATACACAAAATTTGTTTCTGTTGCAATTTTAGGTAAAAAAACACTATTTTCTTGTACTAGAAGAGCTATATTCTAAGCATCCTTATCAAACGATATCATATACATTGGTACATTGCGACACAACATAAAATTTTAAGAGTGTAAATGTTTTGACTCGCAATGTATTTCACATTCATGCGTATTATGTCCTATATATTAGACTTTTTATGTACCAGCTGCACAATGTTTTGGATAATTTGGTCCCAAGCGAATCCCAGAACAGTGGGGTGACACATTAGAGTCGTAGAGTATAACATGGCTACAATTACATTGCAGCAAAGAAGTAGCATATTGCACGGGGTAGGATGCGTTGACCTAAGGAAGTGGTACGTGTATGTGCGGCCCTTTAAGACCTCCATTTCACGCCTCTCCAGCAGTTTCTACAACTCCCAGTTAAAGCATAATTCAGTCGTTAAGGTCCACTTTTGGAAAATGTTTGCTTCAGAAGCTAAATTTTTGTCGATTGTTAGTTCCGAAGCCTGCAAATTTCTCAAATTTTTAGTTCCTAAGACCATATCTTGAGAGACAAAATCAGTTGCCAAGCCCCCAAGTTCGGAAATTGGGGCCGGGCCGCACATCCCTACCTGAGTGACCCCGGTATATTACCTGGCAGCATATAAATAAACCAAAAAATACTACAGATAAAATGAAAGAGTTGAGCGATAGTGACAATAAAAATAAATTCAAGTTTTAACTGCTCATGAAAAAAAAATTAGACTTATTATTCGTAGTTATTATTATTTTGTTATTGCTATTATTACTATTATTGTTAATGTATGTTTATTATCAGGATGTGTTGAAGTTGAGAAGTGAAAGTATGTTTAATGTTTATTTCAGAGGAGAGCTGCACGACACAATCTTGAAACCAAGACCAAGCAATATGAGGTAAAGTACAAATATGAGACTTTGAAGGTAATAACGTAACACAGCAAGCTACTTAAAGCTACAAATTAATCACACAGAGGGAAAGAACATTTTGGATACGTCTCCATATGTGTCTGGTTATTGTAAAACAATTTTGATCTTGTTAATTTTAATGAATGGCATGTAACTACAGCTTTGACGAAATACAACAAAATTAACCGTTTGATATTATCTTATGTTGTGGATAGTGATTACTCTGGAGTGATTAATGTGTCAAAATTTGAAGATATTGAGTGTCGCGCCTCATGTGATAGTTTAGATTGATACTTCCTAATTTGGACTTGAAGGATAATCGTGCTAACCCTATTTCATATCTTAGAGTGCAATTACTTTCGATAAAAATTAAATATAAGACATCATACCTATTACTTTTGACTTTAATGCTTGCTGACCAATAAGCAACTATTGTGTAGTACAATCACAACATCAATACACTGCCAAGCTAGAATGTAATGATGGGCATATAGCTATGACCAGTGTTTAGAATGAATTGGGTTTTTACTTAGCTGTAAATGATTGTAATGAAATAACCTTTGAAATAGGGGATCTTCTATCTTGATTACTTAAACGTAATATAGGTAAGCGAATTTTACTTGATCTCTATCAATGTTATGACTTTTTGGGGTTCAAAGTAAATTGTTGATTTTGTTGACTCCTGTTGAGGCGTTACCGTTCGAATAAGGAGCTAAAGCAGAGGAGAACCGTTGGTTTTGGGTGGGTACTAAGCAATTCTTAGTCATCTCTTCACACACTAATTATATTGTGTTTATTGTTACAGTTTATTAGTTTATTGTTTTGAATTTCGTCATTAAATTGATATTTACGCGACAGAATTTATTTTACAAAATGAATGGAGCCATTTAATCTTTTGAAAAAAAATTAATGCTAAGTGGATTACATTCCTGATATGGCGGCGGAAAGTAAAAAATAAGAGGTCGTAGGCCATCTGGGGTCATTTTGGGTTCATTGTTGAAAATGCTAAAAATGCTGCCTTTGCCAGAAAAATGAATGGGTATTTACTGAAGTTGCTAAGAATGATTCTGAGGGGGTGTTGATGATTTATATTCACGTTTTCATTAACAATGCTATGTATGGAGTCCTCAAACAAATGTATATACATGTATAGATCATCTGGGGTCATTTGAGGGCGTTGTTGGATAACTGCTGTAAATGCTTCTGCTTGCACATAAGTGGATATACATTCACCAGAGTTACTCAAACTACTTTTCCAGGAGAGTTAATAAGAGTTAAAACAGGGCAATTAGAGTCACTTGACAGAGTTGTGGCGCGGATGCCAAATTATGTGAAACGCATAAACTGAATAAACCCCGAACTCATTCTAATGTCATCTTGGTGGCCAAATTTATTTTCTATTGGAATACACTTTTCACACGATTTGACACTCCTTTATGTGAACGCATTGTCCAAAGAGTGCTCCCACTGAAATGACCAGGTGTCTTCTAAGGGTGATCAAAAGAATAAAATCTAAACTAGGGATAGCTTGCACGCAAGCGATTTGAAGTATGATCTGATGTTGGCTGCAGTAGCCGATGTAGCATTTATGTTCTACTGTTTACATATTCTAGAAACATGTTTAAAGGGGTCAACATGTTTTGGGTATATCGTTGATTTTACCTTCTCCACGGACATAATTAATGCACTCTTCCTGTGTTTCATTTTTCACAGGAACTGTGTGAGTTAATCAACAGGAATTGGCAGCTACGACAAGAAAGCAAAAAACAAGCAGCAGAAGAGGCCGTAGAAATAGAACAAGTTGAACCAAATGCTCAGAGTTCACAAAATGGAAATGCTGATACCAGTGAACATGGTGCTGCTGAGCCTATAAAGACTGGATCAAAACGCTCTTGGAGGAGGAGTAAGAATGGGTCAGATAAAAGGAAGGAGAAGAGTGAAAAAAACAAGGTGGAACTTCTGTCAATCAAGGTATGTTATCATTGTTAAATACCATAAAACTATCACTCATTATTTAGCACTTTAAATACACTGAACAAATAAGCCGTAATGCTCGTATTTGGACGTTTTACACGCAAGCTATTACTGCTATTCATCAATCATTGATATTACTTTGAATAAAATGTTATTAACTTTGTTTCTTTTATACAGCCAATTGGTGACGTATACCCGACAGATGACTTAGAAGCTGGATCAGTGGATTATGATGCCACCTTGTAATTAAGCTGAAACGTCCAAAAGTTAATTTCACTAAATAAACTATTACTAATATAGAAGAATCTGGTGGGTATGTAAATTGACTAGGATGTCTGAAGAGATAAACATATTTTTTTCAATTCATCTTATTTGGTTTATGTATTATAAATAGTAGGTGGGTGCATTTATGAAAATAAGCGCCACAACTTCAAAATATGAAAATTCCAACAAAAGGTTTTGATATTTGTGGGTAGTATTTGACATTTAGAATAACATACTAAATATCTAGGAAAATCTACTAACTGAAAAGCAGTGGAACAGGCGTCAACATGACTGTGAAAAGGGCCAAAATTGTACAAAGTACACCACATGTTCAATCACATTTCAAATACTGATTTAAATAAGTATAATTGCCCTATCTGGGGGTTGTAGTTCGATAGTTATAAGGCAAAATATCTTTAAGGTAACAATGAGGGTAAAATTTCAAATCCATTGGATTGTTTTGAAAATGGTGTCAAATTGTTCGTCTAGTTGTACATAACGATATACGCATTAGATATGTCCATGACATTTTGTTATTAGAATGCAAATATGGCCGGACTGTATTGGGCCTATGGGGTCTTGAATTAGTAAGGCCAAAAAGTCTGAAAGTTACATACTGAACTTTCAAACACAGATTATGTATACATTTTCTTATTGATAATGTTGATTATGATGTCCTGCAGTTAGGTTTTAACAAAATCAGACCATTTTGTAAATTTACCCAGGACGACCTTGAACTGTTAGCATCCCATTGTATCAAAACTATAAGTCATAGATAGGGAACCTATACTTTTTTAAAATGGTATATATTTTAACACGATTTGAACACTTAATTTTTACCCCTGTACAAAATTTCCGCCCTTATTTCTACACTTTCCATCATTATAGAGATTTTCTTAGATTTTATTGTTATTGTTCTATGTTATTCTTGATATTAAATACTTTCAAAAACAGTAATAAACTCTTTTAAATGAATTATTTGGGGGTAAAAACATAAATTCCCCGACCTATAGCGCCATAGCATCCAAGAAACACAGGCAAGCTTCCCCAAGCGAAATAAAATTAAAAAAAATTGTCATAAAATCTACAAAGCCTTTTAATATGATGATGATGATGCCACAGGGACTGGGGAGTCCAAAAATCCTGGTTCTAGCCAAAAAGGGGTATTGCGCGAGTGCATTCCTGTGTACATATGTATTTATCATTCAGTAAACATGAATATTGTAATTTCATTGGTTGATAGTCCTTTTGTCATCCTGAAATTTATGACTCCACCTCCATCGAGTTACAACATCCCGTATTCTTTTTTCATAACTCAAGTTCCCGTCATATTCTGTAGCTCATTTAGTTAATATTTTCTAAATAATAAAACGCAATATTTCATCCCGTAACTTTTCGTATTTTTTTCTTCTCAAAACTACTCCCCGTTTCCTAACCCGGAGTTTCCGTTTCCCCCATCCCGTTTTGCACTAAGGCGCTCTCATTACGTCTATTTCTCTCGACCACCTCTCCCCCTCTCTCTCCTTTCTCTCCTTTCTCACTCACTCACTCACTCACTCACTCACTCACTCACTCACTCACTCACTCACTCACTCACTCACTCTCTCTCTTTCTCTCTCGCTCTTCCATACCTACACTCTCTCTCTTTCTCAGCTAACCCCTTTATCTAAGCGCACTGCCGGTGCTACGATGGAAAAAAGGAGGAAACGCACTAAAATTCAAATCCGGTGGCGCTTACCATGCGAAGTTAGGCTTTAATAATATAGATTATACCAAGGCAGAGGCATAGTTTAGTTTAGGCTTAAAGGGGCATTTCGTGATCCACAGCCTCGTCCCCCGACTTACCTAAAAGATGTTGAGATTTTTATATCATCTGTACCGTTAGCCTTAGTAATCCACGTGTGCCCAATCCTACGTGCAAATTCGGTCGCATCTGTAAGAAATTCGCAACTTTTCTGCCCGTAAACGGCAGAAATTACAGCACAGTAGCCTATGGGACCGTGGGAAACGAGCAGTTGCTCATAACACAAAACCGCAAGATCGGGATCAGCTCAAATTTTTGGAATAAGCTTTTCTCAAGCATATCCAGTGATTAATGAATAAAACAGAAGGTGCTGAAATCACGTAATGCACCTTTAAGAATTTAGATAATTGAAATTAAAATAAGGCTCAGTTAATAATATTGTTAGTAAATTCATGTCTACTTAATGATAAATTCGTTACCCCTGTTTGTTCTCATGCAATACGAAAAATATGCATTGATACTTTGCATGAACAGAGGAATAACTATGTACGTTCAGTTTTGCATAGGCTGTGTAGAAGCTGCCATTTACAAAGTTTGATTTCATTTTATACCAATCAAAGTAGATGTTATACCTACCTGCATCAAAAACAAGTTATAATTGATAATCAAATATACAGCATTTGAGGTACAGCTCCAAACACAGATTAAATTACAACATGTGTCTACGTCTTACATTTCTACGTCTTCGTTTAAATGTATTCATTTAAGCTTGTTGTATAATGTCATTAAATTTCTTCATTTCATTTGAAAAGAGTCAAAATACAAGAATTATATACTTTTGTAATCTGATTATAATGTATTGATACTTTAATTCGTACTTTGTATATGTTGTACCCACATCAATATTCAGTTTGGAAATGAACAAACTCATATTGCTTATCTTCTAAATTATATTCTTAGATTAGCATTCTTATATTAATTTGCAAGTTTAATATTAAATGTGTATTGCAATTTTCTTTGTATCCAAAAATACTTGATGTCTTGAGGTTTTTATTTTCCATTAAGAAGTAAACATAATCATCAACCACATTTTAAATATCATGTTTATCTGAATCTGCTATGTTCCTCTTGTGCAATTGTTCAAAGTGGCTCATAGATTACTAACTCTGTTACTTTCATAAATGTTACATGATTTTACATATTTTGCTCACATATTTTGTACCAGTATATTGTGCATCCAATGAGACAATCACAATCGA
Organism: Ophioderma brevispina; assembly: GCA_023653785.1. Taxonomy (NCBI): domain Eukaryota; kingdom Metazoa; phylum Echinodermata; class Ophiuroidea; order Amphilepidida; family Ophiodermatidae; genus Ophioderma; species Ophioderma brevispina. Next base: position 85,643 of record JAMKCH010021098.1, read on the forward strand.
GCGTTGATAACTGAGAAATCGATGCTCAGGTTGGTAAGTGGAGATTATCATGTCTTCCAGTTTATCTAAATTGTAGCTTAAATTGCATAATAATTAATATTCCACTATTATATTCCTATTATATATTATATATTACCAGGCATTTGATTTGGGTGTTCTCACAGTCAAGGTCTATAAAATGTAACATTGAGTCAAACATTTCAAGCTGATTAAACAACATTTTGTAAACTACTTTCTTGATTACGTTTTTGTTCAAAGTTGATCTCTATTGGTAAAGAGATAAATTTAAGACTATTAATTTTCTACTCGATGTCTGAAAATTATTCTACAGTGGGTCCACGGGGAAAATGTTACGGTTTAAACATTTAACACACTTTTACAACCCGTAGAACTGCTGCTATACTGAAAAATATTGCAGTGTATTTGGCCGCATTGCACCTGAGTTTAGAACACTTGCCATTAGACCTAGATGAAATGGGGAGCATAGATGTTTTAATGTACTTAGAAAAAAAATTCATATCTGAAGTTCAAAAAGTTTGATACAAAATTTCAGTTTTTATTTCTTACGCAAATATGAACACTCTGTGACGTTTTCAGTTTTGGGTGATGGGTCGTGTTATCTTCTTTCAGTTTTACAAGAGAGCTTTAAAATTAGTAATATTATTCAATACACTCTTAGAATTAATTCGTGAATGTTACATTTATCCCAAGAAAGTGGACATTTAAGGACAAAATGGTTATAAAATAAAAAAGGTTGTCACTAACACACAATATTTCACTTTTATCTCTCCTTACCTATACCCGTACATTAGGTGAAAACTTATATATTTAAGTATTCCACTTCTTTCAAAATTGGACAATGAATTTGCAGCCTGATAGCGTAACTTTCTTGTAAAACATCCATATCCCTTAAATTCCTTAAATGTCATTTTGCCACTTTACAAAATCAACAGCTAGACCCCTACCTTTTACAGGGCGGTGCTCCTAGATCTACAACAAAATACCGCTTCTCTTTTTTGCGGTGATTCGCCAGGTTCTCTAGGGACGTAAGGATTATAAGCTTCACTATTGAATCCAATATGTAATTCCCTCCTTATATGGCAGTCTCCTGCCCTTTCACTTTAAATTCGTAGGATTGGCAGCTGTAAGTTCAGTGATCAGTATAAGACTCTCAATTTGCAATTCTTTCTATGAACCATTAGTTATGTCATTGTATGTCCCTGAGATCTATACTTGATATTTAAGTTGGTAGTCAAATTTTATTTAATGTAACCACCATAATTCTGCATGTATTTTGTTTCTCTGTTACATGAAAATTTGAGGCACAACAATACAATATACCAAGAGTGTCAATGATGGTAATTTATAGAAATAGGTATAGGTTACTTGATTTCAAACTACTTCAACCCAAATCATTTTTCTCATGACTTTTGTTCATCGCCTAGTGCCAAAGATCTGTTTCTAGATTTTTTATTCCTGTCCGTTCATAAAAAGTTTTTGGGGCTGGTCGACGCTTCCATTCATTCTGAGAGGGTTGTAATGCTTTACCCAATCAAATACATAGAAAATCATGTCGATACGGCTCAGATTACGGCCATAATTATAACACGCCCCTTTCCTCACCAGAAAATTACATGGCAGCTACAATGAATAAAGGACATCGCGATAAGGAATGAGGAACGCCCTCTATATTTTCATGAGAATGGATGACTTGAAACGTTTTGCATAATAAAGCGACATCGCAAAGTTTACCTTTTGCTGGTTTTTCAAAAAATCCCACTTTACCTAAATTTCCCAAAATTGGTTTTATGTAAGGTTTATAATACAGGCTTCCATGGGTAATTAAAATTTCCATATTTGAAGGCCTTTCCAACCCAAGAACCACAATGCCCTGTTGCAAGGATGCACTATTTATTTATCACATATATGGGTGATTGGGCGTTCTGGTCTTTGGGGTGGAATACCCTTATGTTTGCACTTTTTGTTTTCAGGGGGGCGAACACTAAATGGAAGGCCAAACCAACAACAAACTTTTTCACATACAAACTATACCATATCACTATATGGTAAGGCTTCTAAGCTACAGGGCTCTGTTCACTATCCTTGTATGTTCCCATGTTTAACAACAGTACCATGCACGTCCTGGGTAGCATAAATCATAGTAATACAGAGGATGTATTTGCTCAATACAATGAATGAAAGCTATTGAACTGCACCATGGGAATTGATATAAATATGCAGTAAAAAATGTTGGGCCATTGTGTTGTATTCGAGAGTCGGCTTGGTGCTGAAGACGGTTATAAATAACAATCTTAGCAGCATAAGCTAATGGGTTTGGTTCATTGTTATAAGGGCTGCCCTCCTGTAGCCTCGGTTGTAGCTTTGAAGACAAAAGGTCTATCTATAGACTTACAAGCTCCATGACAAAGGGCAGCTATGCAACTCTTCCTTTTCCTTCATATAAGTAATCAATTGTCATTGAAATAGGACTGCTCTAAGCTTTTCTTTTCGCAGATAGCATGCCCTGAAATTTCTCAGACTTTTCTCATTTTGCTTGATACAAGTGATTTTGGGGATAAAAAACACCTTGCGTACATGATAAGGCAGGTGTCAAACACCAACTCAAAATTGCTGGTTGAAATATAACTAATTATGATTATAGGGGCCTCCTTCGCTCCTTATCCGGCGAAGTCCTTCTAACTCTGAAACATCATTCAAGAAAAGAAAATGGTTCGAAAAACTATGGAATATTAGAAAATGTGATTACGTTTACACTTATTCGTCTTGTTTCTGAAATAATATTTGAAAGCTTGGTCCAATCATTAGGCACTTAAGAGTTTTGGTCACTCGTAACAAACTACAATATTTATGTGGCCTAATCCTCTTCACCCAGCCTCGATGTTCATGACACTTTATCCATTCTTTGATTGACACCAAACAAAGGAATCGATAGCGTGTCTCGGACTTTACGACAATCTATTCAATTGAATCTTGTATGAAGCCTTTACATATTCGATACAAAAAAGTTCATGTAAAATGGGTTCAAGCATTTTATTCTGTTGAATAAAGTTGAGCATTTCAGCTGTTAATACGGCTTTTTAGTTTTTGATCTCAGCACATCCTCTCAAAAATTGATTCGTACCATCGACAATATGCGTTTACTTACAGGAATAAAAAATCAGACTATAATTCAAATAATATTTTGAATTGTTAACCATTACAGTTATGTCTTCAGTCAATTGGACAATCGGATTTTTGAGTCATATTTTTGATAAATGTATATTTTCATAAGCTTTTATATTGTCAGATAGCATTCCTACAGCAATGATAAATAAAAGGGCAGAGTTGACATCCTTGTCTTTATCCAATTATTGGGTGTATATCCTTGGTGTAAGGCGGTCTAGATGCAATCAATCAAGCCTTTTATAAACCCCATTCAACTCTATTCATGTCTATACAGACTTCTATTGATTATTTCGTGCTGAAATTACACGAAGAAATAACCGATATTGAAATACAAATACTATGTATTTTGGAATATAACGTTTTTAATGGGTTGTGGGACCACTTAGAGGACCTGGGACAACTAGTGACTCTGATGAATTCATCAGACTTGTACGGAATAAACTGCATAATTATGCAAATTAGTCATATTTCCAAAATAATTTCCAAAATGGCCGCCAATCCTAAGATTTTTACAAGGATCTTGTTGTATTACTTATCTAAAATAATATTTTGGCACCTAAATGCCTACATTTGTTATAATTTACGAATATATTACATTGTATGTCTTATATAGACACCATTCATGCTTGGCAGGAGTATACTTAATTTGCATAAATCCAAAATGGCCGCCAATTCTAAGACTTTTACACTGATTGTGTTATTTTGCTTATTATTTTGGCACCTAAAATGCTTAAATTTATTACATTTATGACTTTATTATAGTTTGTCTTAAAGAGGCACCATGCATGCTTGGTAGCATTATACCTAATTTGCATAAATCTAAAATGGTTGCCAATTCTACAATTTGGAGCAAAATGTCAAACTTTGAATCACATCTATTATAACACTTGACCTAAAACACATTAGATTTGCTTTCACTATCACTCTATTCACTATCACTGGTTATTTAATTCCTACAGCATCCCCTTTTTTTTTTTTTTTTTTTTTCACCCCCCCCCCCCCACACACACACACCCCATTATCATCAGACATGCAAACTGCTAATCTATGAATGAATATACTTATTACCGTCATGATAAAATTTGTCAATAAAGAAAATGGACTATGTGAAAATGTTATCCTGGCCCTTTTGGGCATCAATGCCAAATCAAAGTTGTCCTCACACATCACTATCAAGCACATGTCAAGCAAAAATGTTAAATTTAAAAAAAAAATCATTTTATAGAGAATCCAGGTTTCTCGATCAAAAATTTTGGATTATCGATTAAACACGTTTGATTCTGAAATTGAAAAACTTGGAATTTCGATTGAAAAACCTGTATTATCCTCGATATACCTGGTTTCCATATATTGAAAAATAATAGGTTAAAAAAACAAACATGATTCATTCCAAGAGAAGAATCCAACATTTTCAATCAAAAATTCAGGATTCTCGGCGATACACCAAGCTTTCATCGAGAATTCTGGTTTATCGACTGAGATTCATCTTGATCATCTGAAGGTTCCTCCGAAGTTAAGCAAGACAGAATTGGAATATAATCTACAGGCGTTGCCAACTTGAAAGGAATCAGCAGCTATTCCAGGTAACACATCGTCTGCGTAGGAGTACTGCGAAGAAACTCCCGTCGGTATTCTGAGACATAAATATTGAAGAGACTGGGTGCCGGGATAGAACTTTGTGGGACACCATTCCGAAGTTTGGGCTTTCTACTGCATTGCCAATTTGATGCCCCCCACCCCAGGACAAAAGACACGGGATGAGCAATATTGAACTTGACAAGCTTGACATCAGGGAAGATTTTGAGTAGCTTAAGATAGAGACCTCGATACCAGACTGTATCATAGACAGCAGTTAGATCTATAAAGGCTGCCCCAAACTTATGCTTCTTCTGGAAGGCTGTTTCGATATCATTGACATGTCTTGCTGTCTGATAAGTTGTTGATTTACCTCTTTCGAAAGCCAAATTGGGTGAGGGGTAGCTTATACATGTGAGATAGTAGCGAGATGGGATTCTAACTCTAGCGCTCGTTTGCTGGTTTCTTGGGCTTCAGGATTGCAATGACTATGAAGCCTTCCATCTAGAAGGAATTGCTGATGATCCCATACAAGTAGAGAGAAAGAGTTGGAGCCATCGTACAGCTTCAGGTACCTTTCCCATTCTTGAGAACTTTGCTTCCCTTGGGAAACTCTGCATTATAGACAAGCTACATCGTGCCAAGCTAGTATGATCAATTTTTATGTTTGGAAAGTCAATCATTGTGGTTGATTTACTCTAGGGCATTCTATTAAAATGGAAGCAATGGCCCAGCGGGGGTTCAAACTTGCAACTATGAGATTACATGTTCAAGGCTTTGACCATTGCATCACACGGACCAGTGGTTTTGCACCTTTCCATTGTTGACAAATACTGAGGCAATGCATTTGCAGAGACAGGACACTTGCTTAACTGACGCTATGACCGGTGAGCTTGTTGACGGGTGTTGATGCCTTTGCAGCTTAGATGGTTAAAGTTTGATATGGATATCTCAAATCCAGTATCTAGTTGCCTTTTTTTCTATTCTCTCTCATTATCGCAGCTTATTATCTCGTCGCATTCCTTGTCTCAACATTGGGTAGGTAGGCATTCTGCCTCTTGGAATGGAATGTTTAGCTGCTTGGTGAATCAAGCATAGAGCAGAAGTCATAATATGCGTTGTTGATGTTAGAGACTGAAGAAGTCTGGGTCTGGCAGCTTGGATTACAGTTCACTAAGTGAGTTGTTTGAACTTGCCACTTGGCCAAATGGCTTGCCTGAAGTTCATCTCTTTTTGTATAGGCTGGAGATTGTGATCTTGATGTCACTGATCACCATGATAGGGCAGTGGCCTGGTCTGGGGAATCTAGGGAGATCTTTATGGAGCAGGGGATCGAATTTCCCGGGCGACTGTTGACAGGTCGGTAGAGGTAAATGCCCAATGAGTGCTTAACAAAAGTAGTATTATAAGAAACTTGGAGACTCGATAATAAGCCAAAAGTCACGCAAAGATATACTTATTCTTATAATTTTAATAAATGACTAAATCAACATCGATTAATAAGGAACTCGCGAGCCAACCTAGGAATAATAAAGAGCACGACCCTACGTCTTCTCACGTACAGAACTGGGCGATCCATAACTGAAGCTGAAACCTCAGGACAAATGGGGAATCAGTTTCCGTTTTTTTTGGGGGGGGGGGGGCGTAGCTTCCAGTTAGATTTTCATGTTTCCTTAGGGACAATCATGGGATGGGGGGATTGTTAAATTGGTCTGCCAAGGCCAAAAATGCCCATCCACAGCAAAATTAGAGCAAATTTTGGTGTTAAATTCAAACATAACATCAAGCTTGCTGGTGCTTTTCCCAAGTTTTAAAAAGTGGGGATTGTCTCCAATGGAAGGGGGGAATCCAAAATGTCGCTTGCCTGGGATCCCGCCACTGTCTTTCAATTTGAAGAGTGTGATATTCGCCGGGGGGAAATGTTAGACTTTAACATTGATTTTTGACAACGTTGAGGACACCTTTTAGGGTGATGAAGCTATTCCCAATTTTTGGTGCATATTTTTCATGTGGACCAGTCTTTTTATTGAGAAGAGGTTGGGATTGCGCAATAATATAATTAAATGAACCAACCACCCCCCCCCCCCCCCCCCCCCCCCCCCCCCCCCCCCCCCCCCCCCCCCCCCCCCCCCCCCCCCCCCCCCCCCCCCCCCCCCCCCCCCCCCCCCCCCCCCCCCCCCCCCCCCCCCCCCCCCCCCCCCCCCCCCCCCCCCCCCCCCCCCTCACTCAGTTTAAATAGCGCCATAACATACACTCCGCCTTCTTAATTGGCGCCTGACAATTTATGGAAAAGCTAATTTCAATTTTAACTCTCAAACTTTTGCTAGATCCAAACAAGTCGTTATCCACCATGATTTTGAATTCCTATTATATTTGGCAAATTTTATTATTTGAACAATTCATATACTGGGTAAGCTTTGCCACATTCAGTTCCAGCTTCTAGCTTGAGCATCGATAAATATCAGCGGGGGGAAAAGGGTTTTAACCGGGCACTAAACACAACACGACCAGCCTGCCAACGACCCGTACAATTCCTAAACTGGACATTTCCAGTGTCTCCTAATGCCTATCAGTGAAATGTGAAAATCTTACTTACATCTTAAATTACCCTAAAGTTCATAATCTTGACGTTGAATCCTTGGCCAGAAGATTCCTCGCGTCGATCTGAACCTATACGTTCTCTGTCGTTGTCCTTCCCGATTGTTGAAATCAATGACTTGACAAATAATGCGATTCACATAAAAATCCTTGATTCATGATAATTCAATGTGTCGTAAGCAAAATTCATTTTTTCCGCTGACCAAAACTGGTATTATTAGACAAATTCTATATTCCAGCAAAATTTCCAAATGCGAAATAATCACGAAGAAATCCATATCACTGTAGGTTGAAGACCAACTTGAAGACACAGAAGACGTTACACCCCAAAGCACATTACACGAAGACGTTCAGCGGCGGAAGGACAAAAAAGGCGACCGATTTCATAATTGATTCAAAACCAAATGGCGTTTTACATGGACAACCGCAGAAATGCAAGGTTTCATATATGCAACATGCTGCAGCAACCTTTGCAATTACAATGGTATTTTTGGTTATCATTCCTCACACCCGCATAAATAAGATTATAAATGAGAATCAAAACTTTTTGACTGGTGCTATAAGACATCTTTACGGCACATGCGCACGATAATAGACAGAATTTTCCATACTTAAAATTCATTGTGCGGTGAATCGCAAGACATTAAGCAAATCTTCTGGAAATCAGAGTCAACAGTTCAGCTGGTCAAGTTCAAATCCAACTTCTTGCTTGACGAAGGCGAATAACTCCGCAGAACCCGGTTCTCTGAAATATTAAACTCAACACCCGGCTTCTCTGAAAATAACTCAAGCTCTTGCGGAGGTACCGGGATCGATACCAGGATCCTCCACCAATATATAAGAAAACTTGGAGACTCGATAATAAGCCAAAAGTCACGCAAAGATATTCTTCTTCTTATAATGTTTAATAAAATGACTTAAACTCAACTCATATTAAATAAGGGAAACTCGCGAGCCAACGTAGGATATTAAAGAGCACGACCCGACGTTTTCTCACGTACCGAACTGGGCGACTGACTAACCCCGGCGAACAAAGGGGACCCGGCGTTTTATTGAGAAGAGGGGGATTGCGCCAATACTATAATTAAAATGAACCCAATCATCAGTATTAAATAGGCCATAACGTAGGTAACACCCTACTACAAACAGAGTGGAGAGTTAGAATAGTCGTCAGAATAATCATTCTCCGTCAGAATAGCCATTCTCCACCAGAACAGTATATTTTTATCAAATTAATGTGCAATGCTTACTTTTCAGCCATAAGGATGTATTAGAAGTTATAGATGAGGTGACATTCAATGTTTACAAACACAAGTTAGCACTGGTTACTGAAATGTTAGAGGTGCGAAGAATATGCCCATTACAGTTACAGTATACAAATATTGACTGCTATGAGGGGCTGGTTGAAACTATAGGCCCAAAGGTGATCTTCGAAAACCATACTATGCACGAGCGTAAGCCGAGGGCAGGAGGGCCATTAGTATGGTTTCGAGATCACCGAGGGCCTAAGTTTCAACCATGTCCCGAATAAAAAGCAGTCAATATTTGTTTTATATACCGAATATTAGATTCATGTCATTGATTGGTTAAAAGAACATTCTAAGTCCAAGATTCTTTTAACATAAGGCCTAATATGTGTAGGCCTGGTTTAAGTAACAACAATGTTGTGTAACTTACCGATAGATTCTCCAGGATCCAACTTTCAAGTGTTCCAATTAAACACATCCAAAATTATATAAAACAGCAAAACGCGAACAGTAACAAGGTTAAATTCCAAAAGTCCACTTCTTCAATTCCATGTCAACATTTTTAACAAGGTCCGCCCGCATCATGTGGTCGTAAGTTCTTCCTGCCACGATTTCAAAAGTTCATACAGCGTTATATCCAGAAACACCTTGTCCTGTAGACCTTGTGGATCATTCAATCGAGGACTCTTGAATTAAAAGGCACATGTTTCTGGCGATATTGGGATTTTTTGCTGTACAACACCCTTACAAGCCTTACTGCTGTTTCAGGGTTGCTAGAGAAACATTTGAAAACTCGTGAAGAATTAGCCAAAATCTTATGACCTATGATTATTCAATTTCTGTGTTGAGAAAGTGACGTTGGAGTCCAAAGGATCGCCATCATCGACTTTTTGCTATACAAAGTGCATTTTTCCTGTCGGGCAAGATCGCGTAGAAATGATTTCCTAGCACGTCATCGAACTCCGAATTCAGCAACCTTTCCACGGCCTGCAGATTGGTTGTCACCACCATAAAATAATCCTTCGAATATCTTCACGGCGTATTTTAACTGCCGTTTTGGTATTAGCACTATCAGCTGCGTCTATGATTCATGTAAGGACCTTCGTCATATACAGCTCAAGCGTGGCTGTGATGCAGTCCCATTTTTCCGTTGCCCTTGTTCGGTGTTGTTTGAACCGGCTTCTGGACGTCAGCACTGTGGGGTAATTGAAACAAAAATTCCCCCTAAAAGCGATCGGCTGCGTCACACACAGAAATTGACACCCTGCGAGTTCGCGCTGTATTCCTCTCTTACACCAGCTCCAATATGTACACTCATAATACTGGATGGATAGTCCGTACCGCAGTCTCGTATGCTGGGAAGAGGTGTCCCGGCATAGTTTCCTGAATGAGATGCCCGCTCTCCCAGGGCATAGTTCAATTTTTGTTCAATTCTTGAAGCGAGTTGAATTTATGCCTCCACTTTTAACCAATCAGATGACAGGAATCTATATATGAGGTATATAGTAGGCATTAAATAGCCTTATCTAGCCTGATTGAGCGCGAATTTTAAAAGCACAAGCCCTGCAGTGCTTTGTTCGGGCATGCTTTGTTCGTTGCCCATAGCTATTATGATCACATGTCAACTCATCTATCATAATATGGAAGTATATTCAAAAGTTATGTGTTCACATGTTCCACAAATTTTGTTTCACAAAGTTTGATCAAATCAAGCTCTAGTAATTCAACCCATCGTGTCACCAGAGGAAAAGTCCTTGGACAGCGTCTAGTTGGCAGAATATGTGACCGTTCACCTGTTTTTAATTTTAATTTCCATCCACTGCCATCATCCCCTCATCAATGCCAATACTTCATGAACGTGTCGCGCCAGGGGGGCATGTGGGGCATTTGTCCCCCCCCCCCAAATTTTTTTTTCTTGCCCCCCCCAGTTTGCCCCCTGGTCCCGAAAGAAAATGAAGGATTTTGGGCAAATTCATTGTTTGGGGCCAAAAATCACGATTTTGGGCCAAAATTGGTGAACATTTTCTCAAATTTTTCATATTTTGCCCCCCCCCAAATTTCATTTCCCCCCAAGATTCACATTGCCCCCCGTTTGCCCCCAGAAAAAGAGGTCTGGCGCCGCCACTGCTATCAGAAAGTACTAGAGGTGACACGATGGGGTGAATCTACATAAAACTGTAGAATTGACAGCCATTTTGGTTTTTTACGGCGGTGCTGAAAGTATTTACCCACGTGGTAGACTGTGTCACGACTGCGAAGACTCTAAATTTGTAATGCGTAAGAGACGAACGTTATCAGTCGCCCCATAGAGAATGTGTGTAAATGAAAAATAATCTCAAATATCTTCGAAAAACCAAGGGGTTCTACGGATTTTTTTGCATCAGAGTGTCAGAAATTTTGTTCTCTTACGAGAACACCCCTCAACTGGATCTGAACCTATAGGCCTAGAACCTTTTGAGAAAACTGAACATTTCTATTGGTAGTTTTTTACACGCAATCTCAATGGGCTCTGATGAGCACCAAACATTTTCCTACGTTGCTACGTCAGTATGCTAGCTAATTTAATATGCACGCTCGTACTTTCCGCACCGCCGTATTTGGTTTTATACAAGTAAGGAATAACATGTGAAGTATAATACACTTATTAAATGTAAAATTTTAACAATTTAAGTACTGCAGAACAATATAGGAGAAGAAATATAGCAAAAAATCATGAAACTCTGAAAACTGGTGGCCATTTTGTATTTATGCAAATCAGTTATCCTTCCGCCAATCAGATTATGTATTTCTATATAACGTATGAAGCATAATACACTTATTTGATGTAAAACTATTTGTTTTATGGGCTTCAACAACTATTTAGATCTAGCTATACAACAAAATGAATGTAAAAACATAGGAATTGGCAGCCATTTTGGATTTATGCAAATTAGGCGTAGTTCCACCACTTGGATTTTTTTGGACTTTTAGTATGTCATTCTGGGGACCTTATAGAAATGCATTGTCCAGGGCAAATATCTGCACTACCCTGTGCATTTATTGAATCTGAAATCAGTGTCAAACAGAGTTACAATACAATGCCACATACAAAGATTATAGATATATCAATAAATAAAATATTTAAATATTAATAGAGCACCATCTATTGTTCCACTCGTTAATCTTACCCTTTCTATTTGCTATGCATTTTTCAATATCAGCAACAGACTTTAACACCTTCTTAAAAGCACACAATGACAATTGCTTTTATTACATCTAGCATCATAAATAAATTTCTTACCATGAAGAATGAGGAAGTTATATTGACTGTTGTCAACTTCAAGTATTCCAATATAACATCTTTCATAGTAAACCTAAATTTCCTGTTAAGAATATTATCATAAACTTCTTTCCAAAACTTGGAAATAACGGTGCACTGCCAAAAGAGATGAGGAATACTTTCAGTTGCAATATTACAAAATGTACACATATTAGACTGAACATAACCAAATTTATGCAGAGTTTCATTGATACCGATAATTCTGTGCAGAATTTTGTACTGGAAATATCTAAGTTTAGTCGACAGGGAGGAGGACATTGGGATACTGTAAATATCTTGCCAGTTTAAATTCATATCCTCAAAAAAGACAGCCCATTTCATCTCGGCTTTTGGCATCTTAAAAAGCTTATCAAACACAAAATTTGTGGACCAATTTACAAATTTTATTACTTGACTGAATGAGAATGAGCATATCATTTTGTACAGTCCCATTATCCTCCTCCCTATTGACACTTCTCTTCCAGGTCTTTGGGATAGCATTAATAAGGGCATAATATTCTAAAAAAATACAATTCACATTATATTTGTTCTTAAAGGAATCCAAGGATAGTGTATTACCCTTATTATCCAATATATCAGATAGACGTTTAATTCCTTTTTCATACCAGCTCTTTTTATAAACTATATTGTTCCAGATAATTTGGTTACTAAAATTACATGAAGGCAACTCATATGTAATATTACACCATGCTTCCAAAATTTCAGCGATAAAGCGATTCCTAACCCTAGCACAACTAAATCTCACAAAAATTCACTGTGTTAATTGAGAAAAATGCACTAAGTCCAGAAAGTAGCGATGACGTCATCAAACCAAGACTCATGTGGGCACGAAATCGCTGGCCGGGCCAGCGACACCGCCGTAGCGTGCTATCCCGGTTCATGGGGCTGGGGCCCGAAGGGCCCTGGGTTCGAATCCCACCCGAATTTGCGACTTTTCTTGTTCCCCTCTTCCCTCACTCCTTCAGTTCCTCCCGGGAGAAACCGACGTCCGGGTTAGGGTTAATAAGCTTAATTTTTGTCTCATCTGGCTTAATATTGCACTCCCAAAAAAGATTCCCACCACATAGTTTCATATAGTAAGTAAAAAAGCATTTCCATTTACCATTATTATTAACATCCAGGAGACGTTTAACCCATGCCACTTTAAGCCCATTAATAACTGAAGGAATATGTACCATCTTAAGTCCTCCTTTGTCATATTCCCCAATAATGGTATTCCTGATTTTATCCAGTTTACCTGATCAAAGGAATTGATAAATAATAGATTCCACCTCCTATTCTATTGCAATTTTTTCCAGGTCATATCATATATTTCTCAGCCTATATAATTATGTGAATGATTATGAAAAAAATTGTCCGGCTTTCTAACAGCTGCGTTGGTCAGATATGCAAGGTCAAAGGTCAATGACCTTTGTAAGGCATATCATGGATCATAACTCCTCAACTATTTGGTCTAAAAGCACAAATGAGGTGTCTATACCAAGGGTTTTTTTTGATCAACAAACACAATTAGCATATAGGAAAAATGATCAAATGCACCCTTCATTGATTTTTAAAATAGTATGTACAATCTGCATGAAATTGGTACTTTAAAAAAACTCGTATCTGAACCAATTTTAAAGGGGTGGTTAGCACTCTCCTTGGAATTTTTAGGTTACAACCTCGGATCCTTTTGATTTTTGGTACCGCTGGCTTTTTAAGAAGTCTCTTTGTTCAATTGAATACCAAAAACGTTCCAGTTCGTGCGGCTGTGCAAGTCCAAAATCACAGTGAGGATCCGTCTTTAACCAGCTATAGTTTACAAAAAACCCTCGGACCAGTCTCCCAGTAATAATCATGGGAACTTGATTTTTCCCCGATTGTTGCTAAATACGTCAATTTCTATTTTGAGGTAAAAAACAGGAATATGTGATTTTGGGGATTAGAAAGGAAATGACTTTTATAACATACACAAGAGGTTTTTGATAGAAGCCGGGATAGAAGTGAAAAAAACATATTAGAAGGGCAACCACCCGCTTTCCTCCAAACTTTGAACAGTCTTGTCTACCACTCCAAAAGTAGGGTGGCGTGACAGATTACTGCGCATTAAAATGAGTGCAAATGATGGTCTCAAGATTCGATGCGCCATTAGTTTTCATATTTAGTTTTTTAGATGGCCGGATGAAAAACTGTGGTACACCCCACCTCCCTCCCCTCGGGCATGACGAAGGTTACCCCCTTAGACGACCTTCAACGGTGGACTTTGCTAAGCATATGAAGCAAGGATCAGCCTACCTTTGACCTATCAAACACCCTGAAAACGGATGCATTTAAACACTCTGACGACAGATCGTTTTAAGATTTGGGGTGAGGGCTCACCATCCTTTTTGGGTGGGGGGGGTGCTGGCCGCTGACCAGTCTCCCAGGCTCGTCACCATATACACGTTTCCCCCCTCCCCCTCAATTTGTTTGCCGTCTTTCTGGCGTTGCGGCACTGCCTCCCCGTGGTAGTCCGCTGCGACAATATGCAGGTGGTGACATACATAAACAAGGAAGGGTGGCATCAGCCCATCCTATAATCCAGTAAGATTCTTCTCGGCTACTCAGGTGGTGCCGAGTTTGGGACATCGAGCTGATCGCCTCCCATGTTCCAGAGTGGACAATGTTTGCGGACAGTCTCCCAAACGCCGGGATCCTGGCAGTCGAACGGTACCGCCAGGCGGCAGAACCGGTCAGCACGACAAAATGCTAAATCATAAAGCTTCTCCCATCGCCCTGATTCCAGGATTCTCGAGTGGCTCCTGTCTCGAGACGGCCTGGCCTACTGGTAGCCCCATTTGTTGTGTCACTGTAGCTGTGGCTTCCCAGGCGGCTAGATCTGCTTGTAAGGAACATCCCGGCTTCCAAATGGAGGGGACTTGCTAAGAAAAGGTCCTCCAGCCGACACGTGGCCCCGGAGTAGACCATCCACGCTCCGAACCGTCTTCGCGCGCATTTCTGCAGACTGTACACTGAGGTGGGGCTTTCGAACTAACAAGCTTGCATGCTCCTGTCAAGCAAATCCACTACGGCACCGTAGGATCTCGACTCCGCGGTACCATGTATGGTGTGCCATAGAGAGTTCGATCCATTGCACTTCCTTTCTGCGACCCAGTATAGCCAAATTGGCAATTTCAAGGAGTGGGTTTACCTTAGTGTCCTGACTGTCTGTCCGAGGTGGTTACCGAACAGCCACAGGTGTCGACTCTGTAAAGGGCACCGTGAATGGTCATGAACGGGTTCTTCAGTCCCCTCTTGTCCAATCCTGGTGAAGGGTATGTTACGGATCGTCCCCCGGTCCGTAGGCTTGTTGTCTTGGCGTCGGAACAGTTTGAACCCAACCGAGAGCTTAGTCTGCTGGAACTTCCTAGTGGCTATGGCTTTGTGGCCATAGGGTGTTATTATATACATGGGCTTGTTTACGGACGAGGTCCACCTCCTCTTGATCGCAAGGAGGTTTCTATTCTTCCACAAGCAGGCCTTTTGGCCATCATAGATTATTTCTTTTAGTTTTTCCCGAACTGGCCTTCTGCCACATCTCACTAGAGTTGCAGGCAGCTCAGAGAAGCCCTGCAGCAAGGGACACATTGAGCCGCGTTGATTTCCTTCCTCAGTCCATCTGAAACGCACACACAACACCATGAATTGGGTTGAATGCTTCTTGGTTTAGGGTATATGGTTTCAAGCGGCAAGCTATCCTCCTGGGCGTTCTATCAAGGGTCCTCCACCATCCCAGACATTTGGACAACGTCGTTTGATTTTCTGCTCCACCTTCCAACACAAGCCTATTCGATCAGTGTTTATTTTCAGCAGAGAGGGTCACCGGTACCGTCCAATCGCTCTTGATCCAGGAGCATTAGGCGAGTACGAGTAATTGGTGTTGCAGGGGTTGTGTTTGCGTTGGCTACCTTCTTCCCCGGTTTGAGTCCCTTGGTAAGAAATTCTGTGCAAAATTAAGGTTTGGTGGGAAGTAGCTAGCACTAGTGCAGTTCCCTCTCAGAAGTGAAGGAGCGTCGCGTCATGTGAGTGCAAACACATCTGTATCTGCATTTTCAATGATTTTACCGGAGAATCATTTTGGGGTTCATTCTTGTGACTTGTTCAGATGAATAATTCTACACCCGATAAATGTATATTGTTAAATATTATAATATTCATTTCCACTTAGTCGACTAATTACAAGTAATTGGCTCATTAAAATGGCGTAACTCACACAGCATGATTCCCGTGTCGTGCCAACAAAGTCGTATCGTACCAGTTACGACTTTGTTGCACGACCGGGAAAATTCAATTTTGAGTGCAACACAGTCGTATCTACCACCTAATTAGGCTAATTAGCCTAATAACTCTGTAATAAATTGAACCTGATACTTGAATCTATGAATGTGTAAATTAGGCGTATTTCCTTCTTTTTGTAAATTCATTAAGTACTGACGTAATTGAGTAGAAAAATGTCGTAATGTAGATTTTGTGAGATGGTTTTTTTAAGGTTTTTTGTGCCGAATTAGCATAAATTAGCAATAATGTGGTAAAAAATGAAATTGCTTCTTTTCAAAAATATTGTGGTGATATTTTTTACTTATGCCCTTTTAAAAAACAAAAACCCATGCTTTACAAGAAATCAAAATGTCGTATCTACAACTATTTTTCCCGTGGCGTGCAACAAAGTCTGTATCTACCAGTTCACTTTTGTTTCACTCAACAGATCTTCAATTTTGAGTGCAACAAGTCGTTCTACACCTAAATAGGCCTATCAGCTTAATACTCTGCAATAATTGAGACTGTCACCTGAAATCTATATCAAATTAAGCGTAATGACTCTTTTTCATATTATAGAAATAACTCAATTTCGCCAAAAATGTCAGTTACGACGTGTTGCACTCACATACGGTCTATGGTTTTTGTGAAGGACTTTTGGTGCGGAGTAAGAGCGATCACACGCCGCTTGATGTGGTCGGTGAGATGTGGGGTGCGTCGCCTGTACCGAATATCTTTGGGAGTTTTGCAGTGTTATGGGGTTGCATGATTCCCAATGAAATGTGTGCAAAGTGCATATCCCTATTATCGCCACTATTAATACGAGCAGGAATTTGATCAGTTTTAGAATCTGCAATATACATATTTTATGTGCAAAAAAAAAATCAACAACAGTTAAATCTTCTCCCTGAATGACTTCCATGTATTATTTGATGACGAATTAAGAAAGGACACTCTCGTGTATTGGGATTTTACAAAAGAGAACCCCGAGATAAGTCTAACATGTCTATATAGATTTCAACCCATCGTTTCCCGGAGGAAAAGTTTTGGAACAGCGTCTCTTAGTTTGGACTAGGGAGCAAACATGAAAAATAGGCCCATTTTGCAATCAGCCGGCATATTGACTGGTGTTGATGTGATTTGATCACACATTACCATCAAAATCCATATGGCCACCCCAAACCCAATATGCCCTGAAATCATTCAGGTGACCATAACTCATCAGGTATTTGCGATAGAGGCACAATTCTGCGCTCTTTACCCAGTAGGAACTCATATCTGACATTTCATTGGTGTTAACAGTTTACCATCGAGGAAGCAATATGTCTGCCTTTTAGATTTACTAAACTACAAAAAACAAAAATTTTGTCCATATATTCATAATATATTTGCCGTCATTTTGAATTTAAGCATTTTTGTCAAAACAAATATACCAGATACACACTTTAATAAATAAAAAAAGCTCAAAAATCATACATAACAAATAACATTAATTTAACCACAATAAACATATAATAATCTTATTGGGTGTTTTAACTAAAAACAATACAGATGTATCGTAATTTAATAAAAAGGTTTTAAAGAAGGTTAAAAAGCAGTCACCATTGACCCCCCATCTTAACAAAAAAAAAAAAAACCATAATTTGCATATTAAAGAAACAAAATTCAGATAAGAATGTCAAATGGTCAAATATTATCCCAAAAAAAAAAAAAATAAAAACATTAAAAAAAAAAAAAAAACACCAACCATCATTTACACCTTTATATAATAATTAGTTGATTAACTAATATAATACCGAATATAATGTAGGGTTTTACTATTTTTAAGGCGGCTGTATTGGCTTCCATCGGGAATTTTTGGGAAAATGTCCATTACAGAGAAATGTCAAATAAGGGTTTTCTGTGATCAAATAGATGTATCTCAGAAGTGTAAAGCATAAAGCCTGCATCATAGACCTGAATCACAGCCTCAAACTGCAAATTGTGGAGAACACTTGACGTTTCCGGATGCGTTGGAATTCATTCTAGAGATGTTAAAGTAAACACGTGCCGGGTTGATCAATTGTAACAATTTTGAACACCTGCGCGCAGAACATATTTAGTGTTTCGTTTGTATCCAGATAGACGTAAACAGGTATATAAAATGGAGGAGTTAAGGTCATTTTAATGATTACGAGCGCATATTTTTACAGTTGACATGCCATATTGGATTGTTTGGCAATTAAGATAAAATTAACTTACCAACACTTTCTCACAACATCTAAACACCGGAATACCGAGAAATATTTGTCTCTACGAAACTTAGTGATTTTTTGAAATGGTAGCAGCCATATTGGTTTTCAAAAATGCCACTGTAACAATTTTGCACACCCTCCAAAATTATTGGCTTAGGTCCTAATGAACTAAAATCTATAAATACAAAAGTCGGTACTCTCCCTTCTCCATCCTTCGGCTGTGTGCCTAATTTCCACCTGCTATGAATTGGGTGGTGCCAATGGATATAGCTATCATTCTCTGCTTTCTATATTGCTACTAAACCGAGTACCAACATGCCTAGCATACGTCAAAATGACTTAAAGTTAGCACGTCAGCAAAACTGTCAGTTTTCCCGAACAGTGTAGCATATATTGGAATATTCTCACTGTGTACTATTAAAATTGACAGTTTGCTCACTGTTGAACTTTATAACGTCATTCGGACCGAATTCTAGGCATGCATTTTGGTAGCATAGAAAAAAAGATGACGATAGCTATCCATTGGCAGCGAAATCAAGTGCCTGTGGTATTCCTGTATCGTACTAAGCATGCAGTTAGCGTTTAGACCGTAAATGACCCGTAATGACCACTATACACCCCACAGATACTGGTAAACCTCATTTAGATAATATGGCAACTGTACATCTGGCTTTTTTGCGCTTTAGTTTGCTACTACCCAACCACTCACCTAAGCCGCCTGCGTGACTCTAGCTGAGACTAACAAAAATGCTGCCGTTGATTAATTTCGACTACCCATAAGAAGCCCTCACGAGTTTGATAATCGGCAATGCCAAATGCGAATTTGCTTGCACTTTAACAATTTTTACAAAACTGCTAGAGGGTTCCTCGAAGATTAATGTCACCATTTGTGTAGAATATGTCTATAGAGATGACAATTTGTTTTCAGGTGGCCACCCCTAGTTTTAATAAAAAGATTAAACTAGAACTTACCTTGTTTGAAGTGTTTGAGAAATTGGAGTGGAGATTACGTGCGATCCCGCTTGAGTATCGTAGTCAGTACTTTAAAGAGATGACCCTATAGGCCTCTGTAACCCTAAAAATAAACCTGTATTCACACCTACATAAACAGATGCCCCGAACATCAAATTGAAAGATGTGAGTGAGTGAGTATTACAGTTTAACGACAACCTCAACACAATTGTGTTATATCGTGTCATTCGTTTAAAACATCAAACTTTATAAACAACACCACAATAAATTCAGTCACAACATTTTTAAAAAGTTAAAATATTTAAACAAACCGCTCCTTCAGGAAACTTATCACCTGAAGATGCCTAATATTTGAAATAATGTTTTTCAAATCTGGGACAGTTCCACAGTTGTTGAAAGGCGCATTTTATTATTCAGGAAAAAATCCTACAGCATTTGCCACCTATTCTGATATAGCTATTAACTGAAGCTTAATCGGTAAAGGGTATCTCAGTGTTTTGTTATATTCATATTAAGGGCTTCTTTCGCCAATACATCAACGCTTTTCATTCCTTGAATCCATGTGACTCGGTAATCCAAGCTAAAACACAGTTTATTTCAATTGAGGACAACTTCAAGGATCCTTCCAACAGCTCATCAATATCGGGGACGCATTCCCTGCCTCACAGCCATAAGACTAGAGAGTGAATCAGTATATAAGGAATGACTCTCATTGGAAATTTCAGCTATCTCTACGGCCAACTTAAGTGCCTGCAATTCGACAGTGAAAATAGAAGCATTATCATAACCTAATCGACGTTGATACGCCGACTTAACACAGCTGCAGCAGCCCTTTCCAAAACTTAGACCCATCTGTAAAAATACTCGTGTGATGATATTTTCTGTCTAAGATCATCAAATTTAGCTTGAAAAACAGATCATCAGTTAGACCTTCAGTTAGGTCAATATCCAGTTTTCAACATTTGGGTCCAAGAGACTAATAGGAAAATTAAATAAAGTCAATGTTATCAGCATTTGGAACACACCTGTGAAAACCCTCTTTTATAATACGAATCAAAGATGTAATAGCATTAGGTTTACTATTATAGAGAAGTTGGTAATTTAGGGCGACAAGTTGCTCTCATGTGTTGTGATTCAGCATACTTTTAAAGTTTTAGAGCATATTGAAAGAGCTCATTTTTTCGCCATTCTTAGAGTGTAAGGGAGTCATTTTAGCTTCGACATATAAGCTTTGCATAGGAGAAGTACGAAAAGCACCCAAGCAATAGTCGAAGACCTTGATTCTGAATAGGTTAAAGCTTTTTCAAATATGACGAGCAGAACTATAAACAATACAACCATAATCCCAATTTGACCTCACAGTGATCTATAAGGGCGAAGCAAAACTGAGCGATCTACACCCCAGTTCCCATCTTGAAACTACTTTTAAAGATTCCAGAGCTTTTTGACATCTCTTCTCTTCCGCAAGTAGTCAATATGAGCCTTGAAGTTCAATTATAACTACTGTCAAATATTAAGCCTAAGAATTAAGTCTGTGAAACCGACATGAATAGTCAAGAGCCTGAGAACTCTTCAATTTTATTTCTGGGTCAAGGTGAAGACGTCTTTTTTTGCAAAAATGCTACAAACCTTTTTAGTTTTAGAAGAAACGGAAACCAATTTTCATCTCCCCCTGTTTTTTTGAATCTCTTCATTGCAATTTTGCTTTGTCTTTCTATAGAAGCCATATTTGATGAAGAAGAGGAATGGAGAAATCATCTACAAACACTGACCTCTCCATCCCTGCATGACACTTGGGCAATACTATTAATTTTCAAAAAAATAGCGTAACAGGAGAATACTACCCTGTTGAACACCCATCTCTTGATTATGTATTTCCTGATACGACTGTTCCCAAACGAACCCCTAAAAACACATCTTCAAAATATTCTTATAAACACAGGCATTTTATTACCTCTTATTCCTCTAATTATTCAATCCCTTCAAAATAATATTTCCAAGTAGTATCATAGGCCTACTCTAGATCAGAAGACCGACACAACATGATGTCCGCTAACAAAACCATCACGAATAAAGAATTCAAGACAACAAGTTGGTCATATAACACTGCCCTGCCGGAACCACTTTGATACTTAGACTCTAGTCCTAGTACTTTTACTTTCACAAGAACCAAAACAGACGATCATTAAGCAATCCTTTTTCATGGGTCTTACATAACCGCTGTAAGGGGATGGACGATAATTTTGTTGCCTGGTCGCATCTTCCTGCGTCGAACATGATAATTGTACTCACGCCCATACAGTTGGGAACATCCAGACTCCCTATATTATTGAAAATATCATCATACAAGAAGGGATCTTGTGGGAAGAATGCTAAGAAATTTGATATGATTGCATCTGGTCCAGTAGCAGTATCATGACCTTTACTAAGAGAGTCATTAAGCTCTAACATCTATGGGAATATTATCTTCCTTTGCATTATTGGATGAAAAATCTAAATTTCTGTTTTCAGCAGTATTTTTAAATCTTGCCATGTCTGAGTAAATTATTTGCTTGAAGAAGTGTGTTCAAATTCATCGCCCAATAAAAAAATTGGCAATCTCCTGAGCTTCTTTAGCATTTACTACCATCAGATTATCTATGAGGAAAATGGTATTATTCAACTGTTTCCCACTAATTTTCCTAAACATATCCAGCTTTTCTTTAAACAGGACGTTTTCTAGAATTTAACTTGGGTACATATTGCCTCCAAGACTCCTTTTACTTTAATATTCACGATCCTTAGCACAGGGCATCTTTGAGATTTTCTTATTGTTCTTGTTGGGTCGATTTTTAAAAACTGTAACTCAACTTTTTGCGCAATCAAAGCGACTTTACATTCATCCTTAACCATTGCTTGTGTTTACTATAAGCATTTGAAGACGAATTTGGAAGTGAATTTATAGCTATAATCATCAAACTGTCGTGAATGAAGAAAGAGGACCTTCCTACATCGTCTTAAAGTGCCAAAACGTGACACTTACAACATCTTTGTAGGTTAAGGGATTAATCCTCTACTTGCAACCTGAAGGTAACCCACTTTTACTCCGGACTTTGGGTAAGTTGCGCAGTGGAGGGTAAGTTAGAAAGTCCTTACTGATTTTTTTACCATCTCTGGTAATCATAATTCTATGGATATGGGTTACATTTTTGAGATGTCAACCCACTCAAAATTTCATCATCAGAACAATTCTTATGTCATGCATTTAATTACAGCCTTCTTAGAGTTAGGAGTTCTATGAGGAGTAACTCTAACTGAACTTGGGCACCATGGTAGTCATTTTGAAGTTATCCGACTGAATCTTCCGGTCGACCTCCACCAAAATATCCACAGACCTGAGTTTCTTAATATTTCCCACATTGCCAACAATGCCTTCAATACCCTTGCTTACAGCAAAAGGGGAAAGATTTTTGATAGGTTTTTTATCATCAATGCCTTCAATCACTAAAAAGTGAGGCCAATAATCATCAACTACAGGATCCGGATCACAATCTCTTTTACGTTTAACAAGATTTTTTGTCAAGGTTTGTTGTTGAGAATTCATAATGAAAGGTATTGAGATTCATCTCCAGAGCTCCCCACCCACCACGGAGCCCAACAAGGGGACACAATACATGTAAGTGGAAAAATCATCACTCACTTATGCCAAGGATACCCCGGAGATATACTCAAGGAAACAAAAAAAGAAAAAAAAGACGCCTCCTCAATTGACCTGTTAAGCAGCCGCCTAGTAAAAACCCAGGAAGCAATTATGTAACAAGGGTACATAAGTACCCAATAAGTCTCCAATAAACAATCATCAGCAAAATGAGTTTTTAGGGGCAAGACGCCACCAGCCGGTTTAGTTGAATCCAGGTCTAAACAACCTCTCGTCTAGGAGAATTCGAGGCCGAAGCAATGTGTTGTTTCCACTGCACCGCAGCACAGCTTCAACTCAATTGCCAGGATCCTCTCCTCCTCCGACACGAGTCGCAACTCACGGCAAACAAGTTGTCCCTTTTAGTCAGGAAATACATCGGAACTATTCATTACCCCGAATCCGCAGGGAATTTAAAAAATAACATACAAAACACATCCCATACTAAAATTTCTGTAAGGGGAATCAAGCTTAAACCTCCATGATTTATAAAAAAAAAACATGGTTTATGTTTAAGCTATCATAAATACAGAAATTAAACTAGTACAGAATGATCACAATTTAACAATTAAAAAATAAAAACAAAAAACATACAATTTATCAATTACATAAATTAAAAAACGATCTCAGATGATCTAAAACATTTTCACGGCATATACAAAGTTCAATGAGCTAGCAGTCAGGTTTAATTGGACGAGATGTCCCATTTAGTCGCCTCTTACGACATGCAGGGAAACACAGCGGATCAATTCTTCACCCCGAACCCGCAGGGGCCCTTTTAGTCGCCTCTTACGACATGCAGGGAAACACATCGGGCCAATTCTTAACCCCGAACCCGCAGGGGGGGTGAAAGATGTGAGAACTTCCCTTATACTGTATTATGGGTTATGGGAGTGGAGGGCACGTAATCTTTCACTCCCATTTCTCATAAAATGAAGATCAAACTTCAAAAAAGGTAGTTCTCGTTAATCTTTCTATGTTATTTCGAAATCTCGCGAGAGATTAAGTGGAGTTTAAAGCAATATCGGCTTGTATATCAGCACGTAACCTCTGGAGATTTAAAGACAATGTGCGCAGAAGAAGAACGCCATACCACATACAACATTAGTATGATATGGCCAGTTCAATTAATCAAATTATAGTCTGCCCAACAGCTCTGTTTGACAGTTTAAATCAAACCTCCTCTGGGCAGCATCAGGGTAAACTTGGATCCCACAAACAAAAATGCATCCCTGTGCAATGCTGCTATCACTACTAAACTTTGGGTCAGGAAACTTTAGGACCCAGGCCAAAATAAGACAACTTGGGTTTGTCTGAAAATGTTTTAAACAGTTCTGTATCTCTTGCAACTTTGTTGGTTGCCAGTTCACATATTTTATCTCACGAAAAGAATAGCAATGTAACTCATTTGCAAAACAAATAAACTATACACTAGAATTAGTGCCTATGAAGGACAGCCTTTGCAAATTTTCCCTGTGCATCGCCGGCTTCCTGTAGAATGCTGAATGAAAAGTTTCTCTGTTGACCAGCCCGCAGTTCGACGAATTTCTTCTACGGGCACCTCACTTGATAGGTGCGGGGGTTGCAGAAGCCCTAGTTGAATGGTGTATGGAAATGATATCTACTCTGCTTCAGCACAGATTCCCTTTAGCCCTGGCATGGATCTTTAGACAATGCCTATGCGGTCGTTTGAAACTATAAACAATCTTTTTATGTTCCCTGTAGGATTTGTGTCCGAATTAACTACTGCTTCAGGATAAGTGTACAAACACAAGCCTCCTCTCCGGGGGGTATATGCTTCTAATCTTACAACGCAACCAACATTGCTCTGGTATGCTCGGCTTTAACAAAGTCTGTCACATAGAAAAAACTGAATTGGATTTAATTTTAATGGCATCAAGGACTTAGCTTATGTATAGTTTGAATGCTTTGCCCAGAAACTAAGTGGTAAGCATACATAATTCAAAGTGAGGGCATCTGAGGTCCAAGCCTCTTGCTGGAGGACCATTTCCTTAAAAAATTCAACCACAATTCGACGTACCAAATCTCTGTATCCTCGGCTTAGGAGATTTTAATAATTAAACACCCCTCTCGAACTTTTAATGAGTGGGTTTGAACTAACAGTATGGGCAGTCCCTTCTAATACAAGAAATGATAAGGCAGCTTTAGCTGTATTGATTGCGCTGTCACTTTAATTTCTGAACGTAAAACAATTCAGTCTAAAATGCAATCACTGACTCAACACCTGCATGATATTTATTTAAATCGTGTCTCCCACAAAAGCTAGACCACTGCTTTATGTATGTTGCATATTGCTGCTTCGTGCCATCCCGCCATGAAGATGCAATGATGTCCACAGTTCCTTTGGAAAAACCTGCCTGCTCATATGGCGCCCTGATAACCTGCAGCATAATATATCAATACGATCATATAATGGGTGTATAGCATTAGAACCTGGTTGCAGCAGTAAATTGAAAAGTTAACCGAGACTTACCTGTAGATGGTTGGCTACAGTTCTCCGGTGCTCCTGGCGCCATCAAGGAAATTACATGAGATAGCTAACGTATCGCCGCCAAATCAGTCTTTGAAGTATCATAGGTTAGGCCCAGCTCATGTATAACTGAGCCCTTGTGATTTTAGTCAATCTTGTAAATTACATTCTCAGTAGAAATTGGCAGGTCAGACCCTATTTCACCCAGATCTGGGTGGGAGGTGGGCATGTAATTTCCTTGATGGCGCCAGGAGCACCGGAGAACTGTAGCCAACCTTCAACTTATAGGTAAGTCTCGGTTAACTTTTCAATTCTCCGGTGCTCCTAGCGCCAGGAGGAAATTCCATGAGACTTCAAAGCCACTGAGCCTGACCTATGTGAAGTAGCAACTAAATTAACCATACACTCCCCCATAATGTATATTAATCTGGACACATATTAAATTACTACTGTAACCCATTTTCAACTTGCTTTGAACACTTTAATGCACCTTCCGATCCAAGTTCAAGAGATGTACGCATTGTCTCCAACTGGATGCTTTTGACTATATCAATTATCAATATGGCACTTGAGATTTATACATACATGTATTGTCTGTGCAATCTCAGTTTAGTTTTACCACTCTATACAAAAAAAAACTGCCACAATAGCAAATGTCTTGTCAGTTCATAACACCACCGTATAGTGTGAAATTACTCTTTTGCATGTTTTTGGCTGGAAATTAGGGATTTTGCAAACATGGGCTCCTTTGCAATCTGCTTATTATAAAACTTTGCAAAAGTGCTAGCAGTGGCCCAACCTGCTGTTTTGAGAATTTCTTCAACAGCTACTCCAAGCCCCAATGCCTTTGAAGTGGCGGCTGCACGGACGCTGTGTGCTTTGTACACACTCACATCAATTCCCGCCATTGCCATAGTTGTTCTGATCCATCTTCCAACTGTGGCTGAGCTCACTTTGTTGTGTGGCTTGGAGTAGCTGATGAATAGCTGAGTTTCCTCCACGCAAGTTGTTGTCCTAACAGATACTCTGTCAATTGCAGTGTAGACACAAACACCTTTGTCTATTGGGTACGACTTGGTAATTCCAGAATTGGGGTGGTTTGTGTACCCCGGCCTGCTGTGTTTTGAACTCTGATCTCCTACAGTAAAACAGAATTTGCTCCTTTAAATTAGTCACGTTTCTGACCGTTGACGCTCCAGTCCGTGGGGCGGGGCTCCAACCTATTTTTCGGGGGGGGGGGGGGGGGGGGGGGGGGGGGGCAAACGGGGTCCAAAGTGAATCTTGGGGGTGGGGCAAAGTGAATTCTGGGGGGGGGGGACAACATAGAAACATTGGAAAATGTTCACCAATTTTTTGGCCCAAATCGCTGATTTTGGCCCCAAATCACTGAATTTTGGCCCAAAAATCCTTCATTTTTCTTCGACCGGGGGGGGCCCACTGGACTGACTGTGGGGGGGGCAAGAAAAAAATTGTGGAGGGGAGGGAGAATGCCCCCCCATTCGCCCCCCCACTTATGCGCCGTCCACTAGTTCTACCATTTTCGTTCCTTGTCACTCGCTGCTAATAACAATGGCCCACCAAAGCCACAGTTTTTAGTGTCAATTGCTTGAGAGATAGGGCCTTATTGGGGGTGACATGTATGTAAAAAAAACAATTTGTCAGTAATTTTCCTCACATCCCAAGGTGTCATTGTACGAGCCCACTGGTGGTCTAAGATTATACACTGCTTTTAAGAACTTTACCACCCATGTGAGCTCCTATTGTGCAAAACCCTCTCTTATATACAATGACTTGGGACAAAGCCGCACCTAGCGTGTATTTTATTGGCGCTATACCCCAGTCCCTTCTCAAACAACTCAGTTAAAAATTCAAGAACATCAGCTATAGTGGGTTGCACCTATCAATTTTGTTTTGAATACACAACTCGTTGTACCACTTCTTGCGTATATTAGGCCATATGGTTTTGTGAGTTGCATCTTTTCATGCGGACAGCTGATGTTTGATAGTTTTTCCCGATCTCTGTTGTTTTTCGGAAGAGGGGATTTCCGATACTCTTGCTGCTATGAGTTTCAGTTTTTTTCCGTAGCGGGGTTGCAGTCTTTTGACTGTTTGTACTTTAGTTATATTTTTCTTTCTGACTGAGGCCGCAGTATGGATTTGTTGCACAGAGGGCTGGAAGTTTGTGAACATCCTTGCGCGGCATTCGTAGTCCCCCAGTGGAAGCACTAATGATTGCTTAGGCTTGATCTTGGCGGATTTTTTGGATGCATCTTCCTAGTATGGCTAGAAAATAGTTATTATATCATGCCAATGATCTGAGAAAAATGCATCAACTACTCTGCAAATGTGGGTCTCCTCTGCCAGGAGACATACCTAATGCATTTTTGTTCAACCTACTCGCAAACAGATCAATTTCAACACTTCCCCTAACTTAGATGTAATCTTTTGGAAAATGGATTCGTTTAACGACCATTCAGTTTCTGGTCGTTTAAAATTTCTGTCTGCTAGCATATCCGCCTGTACATATTTTCACTACTGGTATGTGTCATGCAGAGAGGTGAATACCCCTGTCTAAAGCCCAATTCCAAAAGCTGTTTGGCCAGTTTCATTGAGTTTCAGCATGTTTTTTTCTCCCCCCCCTAGTGGTTAACATATGCAACTGCTGTTGTGTTGTCAATTAACAAACTGAACATTTTTTGTTTTGTAGCAATCTTTTAAAAGATTGCAAGGCCAAAATAGACTGTGCCAGCAGTTCACGATAATTAATATGCCTGGCTTTGTTCATCCGTGTTCCATCGTCACCAATTGTGTTCATTTTCATTTCTAGCAGCTCTCCCCAGCCACTGATGATGCGTCATCGTATTGTAATGTCAAGGGTTTTTCTTGATTATCATTCTCTTTTGGCAGGCCAGGTTCCTATCCACGCATGCAATTCTATTTCCGTCCTCCTTAGAAATGGGGCAGTAATGCTTCATAATTTCCATAGTTTTCTTGTAATGACTGTTTTCCCCTTTATAAGCTGTCTGTATTGAAGTGGGGCCCATCTCTACCCAGGAAGGTTGCTACAGCATGCCTATTATTTAGGAGGCCACATTTCTTATTGTTTCAATTTATTTCTTTTGATTAAGTCTGTCAAGCATTTACAAAATTACTGAACTTTTTCTACAGGCAATGTTACAATGCATGAATGGGAGTCTATGATGAACCCCAATATGTGCTTAATCTTGCATGGAAATTATAGGACGATTTTTTCTGCATTGTTGTAAATCCTAAGTTTTTCAAGTCCTAGAAGTAGAGTGCTCCTTTGGTATCTGCAATACCATATTGTTCCCTCGATGTAGCCTGTGATTGAATGACCGGATTCCCTGAGCGTGGCATACAACACTTGCTTCACCATCTTTGTATATTTTCTCGGGCCCAGTCTAACCCATTTGGCAGGCAAGTAAACTGATACAATTTGTCAGTCCAAGTGAAACGTAAGTATTATGCTGAAGTTTTGTGCACAGGGACACAGTAGTATACATCCTTTATCGATACTGCCATCCACAGTCAATTGAGCAGCTTAATCGCTGTTTCAAAATTTTTCTAGTTTTAAAGTGATGGACGGTACATTTTCATTAAAATTCACTTGGATTCAGGTATAATTCTGAATTTGCCATTTTTCTTCTTCCTTATAAAATATTGGAAATGAACTCGCCCTCTTCATGCTGGGCCTCTTCAAAATCACTTTCCTTTTTCAAATTAGTTTCTGAACCTCATCACTAATGATGAGCGTTGCGTTTTGATGACTTAAGGTTCGTGTAAATCTCCATAATTGATTGGGAATTACTGAGTTCTCAAACTCTATTGTGCAACCAGATATTGTCTGAATAATTTCGTTATCTGTCGTATGTGAGCCCTGTGACTTAAATTGTTTCGGTTTACCTGCGGTAAAGTTTTCTGTTTTAGGTCTTACCTCACCTTGATTCTTTCTTACTGGTCTTCTGCCTGGGCTCCCGTGGGTGGCGCCCCTCTCCCACGGCCTCTACCACGTGGTGCATTGGGCCCTGGATGATTATATGACCTGGCACTTAGGACCGTACTGGCCTTGATTGCCACCATAACTAGAAGCACGTCCTCTGGCTCTTCCTCTGGAGTAAGAACCCCTTCCGTGGTTCCTGATGCTGTTGGCTACCTTGTTATCATCGCCAATTCGTCTTGATAGTTTCAGTATGTTATCACCAAAGAGGAGTGATGCATGCTCTATGTTTGCTGGCACAAGTGCGCTATGCGCCAGTCTACGTCTGGTTTGAGGAGCTCGCGTCTCCGTAGGCACAAGTGTGGTAGGCATATGGCCCATAAGTGCCAAGCTTTCTGTTCCTCCTTTGTCTAGGATGCATCCAAGTTTTTGCAATCTTTCAGTTCCACTCACAAGCTGAAATCATGTTTGTTGCCACGTTGATGCCCGCCTTAGCAAGTAGGGGGTCTGGATTATTTTTGTAACTTCCTCGTCAAAGCCCTGGTGGTGTTTCTTAGCAGGTTCCACACCAGTTCATTCATTCAAACCTAACTTCCGTTAGGGATTCACAGTTATTTGGTCTGCTAATGCTTTTTTGGAGCCGGCCTTTAAAAACTCCTCTCGTGAAAGTCCTTGCTTACATCTCATTATGCGAGATCAGCAATCTCGGAATCAATCTCCTCCCAGTGTTTCGACTGGTATTTTTTGTATTTATCAAGCTTGTCTAAATCGTTGAGTTCTTTTGCCAGAATCCTCATTCAGGATTCCACGACTTCTCCTTCCTCTTTCGACCATTTCAAGTTCACTTGAATTTGAGTTAAGCTTTTGTTTGAGGTCAATCGTCTTCCTTTTCTTTGGCAGAGGTTCTGCGCTAGAAGTGCCCGCGCAATCTTCAATCCATATAGTCCTTTAGCGCTGTAATGATCATGTGATTTCATGTTCATAGCATCCATTAGTTAATAATCGTGGGCCCTGTTACTCCTCATAATCGTCTGTTGTAGCTTGGGATTTTTCAACCACCTCTTGCTGAGCTTTGGCCATTTCCTGCTGAACTTTTATGCTGCTTTGATCAACTTGTGTTTTGATCAACCTTCTTGTTGATGTTTCTGTCCAGTTCTGTTCTGCTGCCAAACTAATATCGCATTTGTCCCTTTACTTCCCTTCCCCTTTCCCCTGCGGCAAGTCCGCGACTACCGCTTTGGAGGCTGACTTGGTAACCGATCTTCCGAATTCTTCGGCTTTGCACTCCGTGGTACACGCAACCGGTAAACCCGGCCCAAGGTCTTCTTTTTTCCTCTGATTTCCGTCCCCAGCGGGCGATTTTTGCCACTTTTACTATCCTTACTGGACATCTCAATCAGCTTTACTTTTAAATAACCGTGGGTACTGATTTTCGTTAGCCGTAATTGTCGTATTTTCCGTTGGATTTCGCACACGAAATCATCGCAAATGACCAATATGGCGGCTTGTTTAGCACTATTTGGCGGCGATACGTTAGCTATCTCATGGATTTCCTCCTGGCGCTAAGGAGCACCGAGAACATTTGTTTTTGTGGATGAGAGAGGTTTTAGAAACAAGCATTTTCAGTAGCCTTGGAAACATGCTTGAGTTGGCCAACATGGTACTACAAGCAACCCCTCAGCCTTTCGGACTTTTTTTTGCAGACAACGATTTATTAGCAAAATGGTGGAAAAGCCATGAAAACCAATTTTCCCCCAATCTTAACGAAAAAGCATCAACAGCCCTCGCAGTCGATCTGAGCCATGAAACCATCATTGCTGGACGCAAACAAATCCACTGCAGGTCATCCCATAGTTTTTTTACAACCATGTGAAATGCCTGCTTGTTCAATCCATTCAGTGTGATCACTGAATTTACGTGATTTAGCGTCTGCACCTGTATTAGTAGCGGCCTGGTAATAGCTTGCAGAAAATCCAATATCACGCTGAATACACATTCCAGTATGCTTTGGCAAGGTCATTGCACGCCTTGATTTCATGCCCCCCATATTTTGGATATTGCTACTACTGTCATTTTGTTACACGTACTGGACATGGGATATTTTTTTAATTGAGCACAAAGGATCTTAGTCCATGACAAACTGCTAGTAACTCCTCAAGTAGTTTAGTAATTAACTTAGAGCTCTAAGCATTTCTGATCATTCCACCTGCCTCCTATATGATGGGTTAGAATCGGTGCTCCCCATCCACTACCACAGCGTCCGTATGGATGTCAAACTGTAAGGCTTAGTTCTTAAGATAGGCGCGAAAGCGCTAGGTAAACTTTTGACCCACCACGCAAGCTCTGATTTTGCTGCGGTGGGAAAGCATGATCGGTCTATCATAATGGCTATTTCGCATCCGAAGTGCTAAAGTTTTTTCACCCTCCAAATGCCTTGTATGCAATTTGTCCAACGAACGCAGGGAAAGCTGAACAGTTTACCGCTGAAGCGGTGCTAGTTGCCGGATGGTTGGTCTCCTCCTGTATTTGAGGCGCGTTAAATCCTCATGATATCTTGTGTCTTAGACAGGGGCAAGCGTACTGTTAAGTTTGTTGAATTAATTATAAAGCCTAATACTGAATTTCGTGCTGAGGCTTCCAATACCGACTTCACAGATTGACAACGAAGCCCACTTCAGTCAGCAAACTGTAGCAGCTTTAACTGCGTTTAGTGTCGCCGTTTCAGAATTCTCAATAATAATTGAATCGTCTATATAGCCAAATATAGTGAAGCCCCTGTGTTTTTTTTTTCCCCCCCCCCCCCCCCCTCAGTTCAGCAAAACTTTCTTCATGATTTTAGTAAAGACCCTCGACGCAGTACAAAGCCCATTAGGTAAAGCTTTAAATTGCCACCAAGTTTGTATTCTTCCACGAAAAATTTTAGATATTTCCTATGCTTTAGCGCTATAGGGATTGTAATAATGAGGCATCAGAAGGTCGATTGAGCCATGAAGCAATCCTGAGTTACTACGTTGAGCAATCAACCTGAAATTATCGCATCTTAAAATGATGACATATCATGTTTTTGTTTACTCTGAAAGGTCCAAAATAAATCTAAGTCCCTCCATCTTTTTTCGGTCTAGTAAATATAGGAGAGACAAACTGGTTTCTTTCAGGGTTCAAACGCGCAGTTTGTTATCCAGTTTTCCGCTTGCAGTATTGTATGGATCGGAAGTAATGGATTTCCATTTGTTCAGAAATAGCTTCAATCGACCGCCCACTATTTGTGAAGATTATTTAAAAATGAGCTATTTAAAGCATGACACTCACCTACCTCGTATGATTTAAGTCTTGCCTTGTTGTTTGCTCATTCTTTGACTTGTTCTGATTTTGACGCCTGATTCTGTTTAACGATCGGCCGGCTTGGTTTAGGCCGACTGTTGGCGGCCTAAAAAAGACTGTTCCTCGTTACGGACTTAGGCTGTGCCAGCCTTCTTGTTTGGTAATAATAGCAGGGATTATCTAACGCGGCCTTATGCTATTGGCCTCTAAGCGCTTTCACAGTCGCTGATCACTGTGGCCCAACATACCATAACCTTTAGCATCATTTCAAGGGGTGCCGCAGATCGGGATCAGCGCCTTCTCTTATCAGCAACAAGACATCGAGAATAACCATCGCAGCCGGGATAGCTTCCCAAATATCGCATGGTTATCGAGACAACCAGCGGTTATTTCTTGTCCAGGAATACAAGACAGCTGAATCTCACATGGCTCGAACGCACGCTTATACCATGGATGAGCATACACTGGATCGAGCGCTTACCTGATTGACCTATCTTGATCTATCTTGTCCGCTTTAATTATAATGCCTGGAACCATAAGCAGATTGGATCATAATATGTGCGTCTTTCCTGTCTCTGTGAACGACGCCCAGAACGCATAACACCCGCTTTCTGTTCTTCCTGAATGTCTTTGACTTTTTTTCTCAATCGTCTCCGAAAAGCCACTTAGTTACCGGGACTTTAGGCTTGCAGAGATAAGCATAACGAGGGTTCATGTCCGGCTTCCAAAACACTCTTTTCTCAGAATTGGAGCTCAAAATTGCATTGCAGAGCAGAGCTAAGGTGTCCTTTTTTTTGTTTGTTGATCATCGGATACATCATTGGGATCCAGTTTGTCTATCTCTTTAACTAAGTCTTTGCACTCGCTGTAGTTGAGATCTTTAGATCTCGTTGAAGGTTGCAAATGATCCCAGATAGGAGGATGGACCCTCGAGCGGAAAGAATTCACAGTTCTCAGGTGAAGGGTATCTATCAGCCGCTTCGTTCATCACCTTCTCCTCAAGAGTTGGGCCCATCAGAAAATTTAACACTGATTCGCATTTTTGGATCAGTGGGGTTCCAACCCCAGTGTGTGTGGCATATGTAGCAGCACAACCATTTCATCTGTGTCAGAGCTTTATCTCCTGTAGAGGAACGAACTAACGCGCTGTCCAGTGATCTATCATCATCTGACAACCACTTGAGTCCTTTTGAGGACCCAAAGCTAGGCCCAGCATCGCCAAAATCATCTGCCTCCAAGTCCTGTTCATCCTCAATTGTTGTCCAAAACAGCAACAACCCTACTTAAACCTTTCTCCATAACGGAAAACCCTTCTTCAAGTCCATCACTCACCCTATTTGTCTTAGTTTTTGCCTTACCACCCTTTGGTGTAGGTTTGGGCCTCGATGTGCCTCCTCTCAAATCCATGTTTTCCTCAACACGCAACGGTCGATTGCGTTTTCTTCCGAATTCGGAAGCGGAGATTGCCACAGCGGCCGTCGGACTTGTTCCGGTTTGTTTCTGCTTTTCGTCTGCTTTATATGGGAAAAAAAAAACCCCCTTTTCGGCGCCATAAGGAATAGATAAGCTCTTAAGCTTAGAATGTTCTCGAAATCGTTGGTTTAAACCAAGTAAAGCTAAAATACGCTCACAATTCGTCGGGAAAATCGACCCGGAAATCGAGAGTTGTTACTCCTGCTACGACGTCAAACGTACTGACTACGATGCTCAGTCATTGCTCAAGCGGGATCTTCACGTAATCTCTCGCGAGATTTCGAAATAAATGGGCATTTTAAATGTTTTGCTTGCATCATTTTAGTCACGCTTTCAATGTGTAAGCACGTGGTGTCGCTGCCGATTTCAAGCAACCCGTTGCCAAGATTTGAATCGTTGTTACACGATAGTAAACGTGTACACTGTGACACGGTGTATCGTTCAGTAGAATATTGTGGTGTCAATATATGGGAAAGCCAGTGGCATTTCTTCCGGGGGGTTCTTGGATTTTGGTCGGGTACCCATGCTCGTTCCAAAAAAAAGAGGACTAGCTGCAAATGCGGCACTACCGCTAGGGGTATCAAATTCACAATAATCAAGTTCTAGTCCCGCTAGGGGTATCAAATTTAGGTAAGATTGTGACTGGCTCATTGAAAAAAATGGGAAAATTAACTAAACATGTCGTAAAATAACCGGCATGTGTAAATTTTCTTACAGTAGTACAAGTGTTATTTTTCTCATCTATTGGTTCTTTAAAAGGTATATTTTTATTCACTTATTGAACGGTCGCCGCTAGGGGTATAATTACCGCAATTGGTCCCGTTAGGGTAAGTTTTCATTCGAAAACGGGTTATTTTAAATGAATACTGGTCCCGTTAGGGTTATATTTTCACTGAAAATTGGTCCCGTTAGGGGTCACTTTCAGAACCCCTGGAACGAGCATGGGTACCCAACAACCCTTGAGAACCCCCCCCCCCCGGCATTTCTTTTCAATAGTAGATAACTCTTTGTAAGTATTGACATGTACCACGGATTCGGGTCAATATCTATACTATAAAGATCGAACTTCGCCATGTTGTTTTCCCTGGAGGCTGACATGTTGACACAGGAGGTCGCCATGTTGACCGCCATGTTGGAATGTGTACCGTCTGATTCGGGTGATCCCCTTCCCATCGTGACTTGCGATTGCTGGGTCACGGGGTTTCTGTATCAACATTGTTCAAAATGCTGATAGATGATAAATTTCATTGAAAATTGCAAAAAACGTGTTGTAATCAGTAGTTAATGCGTATTGAATTCCGGTGGGGTGACAAGGAGTAAATACGTAAATTTAAATAAAAATGAGGGTCCATTCGACCCGGGGACGTAGTTTTATTCATGTTCGTGGATTAATTATGACATTGCTCCAGTGGTTGACCTTTGTGATATTTCAATGTAAAATATTTTATTCTTGGTGATGACCAAGAGAACAAGAAGCCTATCCAAAACAGTCAATATTGATTAGATTACGTATTTTATTTCATTTGAAGATTTCCTAATTATCACCAAAAGTGTAATGTTTGGTGCAAAATTTCGTGGACCTGTGGTTTCAGTCAAGACAGTATCGCGTGCAGGCCTGATCGCGGGGGGGAGCTACAAGAGTACATTGTAATGTGGTGCTGGATACACTAATTACTACAGACAAACATTGGGTTCACGATTAACTGTGTTATGCAAATTCAATTTATTGTGTCAATATGTGGCATGACAGTCTGGTAAATACAAAACCACGGATGCCACAACAAAGACATGAAGTTAGGAGCTTATTAAACGACTAGTCATGGAAGGCTGACATGAATGTTTCAAACCGGGGGGGGGGGTGGGTTCAAACATGTCAAACATGCGAGAGTGTACGTAATCCTATCTGTCCTTACCGGTTCCATGTATTGTGTAAAAGGGGCTAGTTTCATTTTGGTCATATTTTACTCAAAAAAAGTTCGGCAAAATAAAAAAACACCAACAGAAAACACCAGCAGGAAAAAAAAACATCTTAGTCTGTTTTTTGAAGCATTTTATTTCAGGTTCTTGCAACAGGGCTGCAACCTGTTACTCTACTGTTTTACAAGGGTGACATTCAACGTTAAATGCGGTGTACATGGTGTATAAAAATTGCACAATTGTCATAGTACTTCACTACACACTGTAAAATATTACAGCCATTTACAGCAAAATACAGGTAGAATAAGTAGAAAACTACAGTAGTTGGCTGTAATTTGGAAATAACGCAAAATACTAACTAATATATCATGTAATAATAATTTTCAATTATACAAGTAAAGAGTATTATGACAAAATATTGATAGGTCCTGGGGTGAGTTCTCAAGTTTGGTTTGGGTAGGGACGGAGCGTTAGTACGTTTGCCTACGAGAATCTGGAAGTGGGGCCCATATCTATAGTGACTTTTGCCGAAAAAGGGACATATAGCTGTACCATGCAGAGATTTAACCGTGAACAATTTGCCAATTTGCTTAAATTTGACCTTTTTAACGAAAATTTGGAAAATTCTGCTAAATTTTTATAGAATCGTTTAATCATATATTTTGATTGCAAATTGGAGACCTTTAGTTTCAGTAATTAATTCAGGTGGTTCCCAAATAGGCGACCCATGTGCCAATATTCGGCCGCCAACCTTGATTTTGGCCTCAACTTGCTCAATAAATATAAAAGGAAAAACATAAGAAATTAAGGTGGCCCTCAAGTAGGGAACTTGAATATGTTCAGCATGCTCTGGCCCTCAATCCAAAATAATTGAGAACCCTGCATTAATTTATGCATGTGGTCGGGCGTAAACCTTAATTACATGGTAAGGCAACTGAACTGACCGGACACTCCCGTCCATGAAAAAGTTGGTATATATGCGCAAGAAAAAAAGCTGTCGAGGACAAGATGAATGGCATCACACATAATCATTTTAGGCCTAAATGTGGTCTAGTCAGTATGTGAAGGCAATTCCAATGATGATGTATACTCAACAGGATTTGCAGAAGAATTTTGACTAATTGTCTAGCTCAAGAAAGGGCCAAATCGAGTAAAAGGGGACTTATTTTGGTCGCATACATAATACTTAAATCGATGACAGTCCTGATGATCTTATGATTGTAAGTGAAGTAGGTCTACGAATGTTTAAGGGTTATGAAAGGATTGAACTGTTTTAACTCTTTAAAGCGGCAATTTTCAAAATAGGTCATCGTAGAATTGACAGAGTAACTTTCAGTTTCATTCAAAAGTCCGTTTAAAAGGTTTTTCAGGGTCAGTGCCATCGTGCCCGTAATATGTTTGATGATATGTTCATCTTTGTCCATAAACCTGGTCAACCGCAAACATCTTTTTATTACATCCGTTCTCTCTGAGATGAATAAAACAAAAAAAATAGTAACAATTTGGTCCAGGCAGTGGCGAGCCTATCTTAAAGGAAAATATGTCATAAGTTCTGATATTGGAAAATTTGGTATTGGTGGAAAGTTTAAGTAACGTAGATTACATAGAAAATCAAATAAATAAAAAAAATAAAAAATTGTCCACATTTGTTGAGTATTTGCCCTTTAAGTTCCCGCCCAATAGCTTACTCGCAACAACGCTCGACAAAGCCACATGCAGGCAAACGGTACGTCAAAGTGATGACCATCCCTAATTTACGTCGTGGTGACCAATCATCTCGCAGTTGTGCCACGTCAATAATAAATTAAACAACGAAATGAAAACAAAAGATGTCATTCTGTAACTTTTTTCTATTTATTATTCCTTCATTAATCCTCAATATTACAGTGTCAGCAATAACAATTCAGTCTTTATTAAACGACTGTTTTGGTCATAACTTTGACGTAACGAGGAAAGCAAAATTGGGCGCGTTTGATCATGAGCCGTGGCGAAAAATCGCCGGTTTCTTCGTATGTCAAAAAAGCAAAAATTAAAATGCCTCTATTTTGTTAATTTACATCAAATGTATTATTTTTTCGGATTCGTGATGTATGTAGGCCTACATTATATTTTAGAATGTAAGTCAAAACTGAGCTTGACAAAAATCTTGCGCATTTCCTTTAAGATGTTGCTCCCAGACAGTGGCGGCGCCAGGGGGAGCCTTGGCAAATCAGCGATTTACGGGCAAAAAAATCACAAACTTTTGAAACTTGATATAATTAAAATAAAAAACTGCAAATTTTGGATTGTTTTCTCCTAAAATTTAACTTCGTTCCCCTCCTCCCCGAAATTTCACTAAAAAGAAAACAGAAGTTCTGGGCCGGCATGCCAGGGAAACAGTACAGATGGCACCAGGAGCCAAGGGGATATAAGAATGCCGTGCACCATGCATCTCAAGCTCTATAAGCTGTGCCCGGAAGGAGCAGAATTTGCACAAATCTTTGTATTTGGTATATTTCAGTTTAAAATTCTTCATAACTATTCATTTTTGTTTTGGATTTTTGCACGAACGCACTTAAAAATGAATATCAACCTCCGATCGGAACACGTACGTTAAATGATATGCATTGGTTTCGGCTGGTGGTTTTCCAAGCTATAGGAGTCATTCTGGATCGAGAATTGGGGTTCTTGGTGGAGGCAACAAATTGACCATAAACTTTGCTAAATGTTCAAAAGGGGGGGGTCTTTGGGTGACAGTTTGTCAACATTTTGTCAAAGTAACCGGTCTTTGGGTGACAGACTTTCAATGGTCGAAAAAGGGGATCTTTTGATAGGACAGTAATTTTAAAAAATATAGGGTCTTGGTTACCATGGTTAACAGCCTAACATCCTCATCATCGAAATTTGACCCCCCCCCCCCCCCAGCCCCCCCCACTTCAACATGTTTAAATAAGGTAGTAGTGTAAACTCCATCTATGGATGCTGGTCCTCTCGGCGCCCTTAGAGAAGGTACCATACCGGAGCACATGGCGAGGCAATGTCTGAAGGGGCAATGCAACAAGTGCATAAAATCGCGTTCATTGGGAAGTCAGCCCGGTCCAGAAGAATCGGTCCCGATCTGAGTTAGCGCCCCAAAGCCGACCTTGATATTTTTCATCTGATTTTGTTCCCATCAAAAAAAGTTACAGAGTCTCGATTTTCATCACAACCCGGCCCCTCAACTTTTTTTCCCAACGGACCGCCACTACCTTCTTACCCGTTTTTTGTTTTCCCGTCCAAAATCTTTTCCTGGTTTCTTTTCTTTCACTATTTCCACCCCACCCTTTTTTAATTAAAACCTGCTTTCAATGAAAGACCCCCCTTTTAAACCTGCTGTCAATGAAAGCCCCCCTTTTTTACCTTTTTTTTAACCTTTCACTGAAAGAACCCCCCGTTTTTTTTTTAACTCTCAGTTGATGCCATCCATTTTTAAAATAATCAAATGTCACCGAATGACCCCCCTTTTTCTATTTCAATGCTCTCACCGAAAGCCCCTTTTAATGTTATAACATTAACACTAGGGTTTGAATGTTTAGAATGTTGCCCCGAGAATGACCCCCTTTTTTCACAAAATGTGAGAGCTCAGTATCAATCACCCCAGAATGCACCCCTTTTTTCACAAAATGTGAGAGGCAGTGTTTGTCGCCCCAGTTTTTGCATCCTCCTCACCAAATGGAACCCCCTTTTTTTTTTTTCCTAAAGTTCCCCGGCGAATGCCCTCAACTTTGAAAGTTCCAATCCTCACACATCCCGTCCACTTTCATATATGAGTGCCATGAAGTGCCCCCCCCCCCCCGGCGCCACTGATGGGTCTTTGGGAGTGCGTGCATGCACGCACATTGGTAGCAAATGTGCACGCAACTGGCCGCTTCATAGCTCATGTTGTATATATTCTGCAAAATCTGCAGCATCATGCCCTAACAAATTTGAGGAATACAAAAGGCAAATAAGGAGAAGGCTTTGAGAAATAATTGTCTCTGAAGTTTTGCGTTATGTGAAAGGTGATCACACCCGTTTAGTGACCTCTCCCATTCAAATCAGCTAGCGGTTGCCCGCGCGAGCGCGGGCAACCGCTAGTATTTATAAAAGATACTTTAAACTCAGGAACTGCACACCATCCATTACAACATTGTTTGGGTCCGAACATACCAGTGCAAAAATCATTGTACTGCAAATGCACGTGTTTTGTGCCATGTGACTAAGTTTAGACATAATGATCACGCGCGCGGGCACGCAGCCCCAGGCCCCCCCCCCCATTGCTGCTACGATTCTTGGAGATTTGGCCCTAAATCAGGCCTTCCATGAGCATATATTTTAACTCGTCTCATAGGGGCGCTATTCATTATTAATGTGTGTCGCTTTATTTCCGTTAATGTGTATATTGAAGTATTACAAACAGAACGACT